>MU224135.1:328628-393601 GCA_018584345.1 Thuja plicata | reverse complement strand
AAAGGTTTCATGTTTAGAACAAGTCCCTTTAATACTATTCTTCAGATATTCTTAATGAATGTTTTTCATTATGTTGATTTCAGCAGATTGATATGCAGTTTTGAGAAGGATTGATTGTATGTTGTTTATTTTCCCTTGTATTGCTTAGATCCAATTGGATCTAACATCTCTTCTTTCATGATGCAGGGAAACCCTAGAAAACCTAAATGCAGATGATGATGGACTTTGAGGACCTAGGACCTGACATGCTACCAGCAATGGAGATCTAATATGCAAGCATCGAACCACTACAAGGCAATGCATGGGACCCCTACTCCATAGTTTCAATTATGCCTTTTATTCTGCAATGTACTATTGTTTTGACATGAAAAGAAAGATGCAATATCATTTGTATAATACATTCAGCTTGAATGTACAATGTAATTGATCCAATTATAATTTGAAAATTCTTGAAACATGATCAACTCTTAGAGTACAAAAAATGACATTTTCTGTTATGAATGTAATTACAAAAATGATTATTAATAATACCTGAAGGATAATATTAATAAGACTTTTCTAAAAATGCAATATTTTCCTATTTTATGATCATCTTGATGCATGCTACAAATTAGGATAACAATTTTGGTGACTTCTGCTAGTTGTCTGCCTGCTAGACATAACCCTAGACCTCTATCCTTGGGTAATGGAGTTAGGAAACTTGAAAACATGAATGCAATCATTTATTGAAATGAAAATACAGCTATCCTAGACCTAATGCAGCCTAAAGACCTATGCAACCTAGAGACCTATGTGCTTGGACAACACTTATTGAAAATGACACCTAGACTAAAACCTAACCCTTAAAGCAAAGCTTGAGGTGTATTCCATTAACTGGAATTTGCAGAACTTCTCCTTTAGTTATGGACAACTGATAAGCATTGCTTTCCTTGCAATTTGTAATAACAAAAGGGCCTACCCAAAATTTGTCAAATTTATCATGCTACCCTAGCCTGCTCTTTATTACATCCCACCTGAGTACTAGATCTCCCTCCTCAAATTCTCTGAACTTAGCTTTTTTGTCAAAAGATCTCTTAGTTTGTGCTTGCTTAAGTTCCATTGTATCCAGTGATTTTCTCCTTTTCTCTTCAAGCTATAACAAGTCAGCATACCTTAGTTGAAGGGGATCTTCTTCTCCAAACAATAACTTTTGATCAGCTAGCTGGAAGGCTGAAAATTCAGTGGAAACTGGCAATCTAGCTTCTTTACCATAAACTAGGACATAAGGGGAATTCCCAATCACCTGTTTAGGTGTAATCCTATCTAGCCATAAGGCTACCTTCAATTTGGAGTGCCAATCCCTCTTATTTTCTTGCATGGTCTTTTTGATAATTCTGATTAGATTTTTATTTGTAGATTCTGCAAGACCATTACCCTGAGGATAATAGTTTGAAGAAATGTTTAAGTAAATCCCATTCTTTACTACCCATTATGTAATGGCTAAACCAACAAAAGCCATAGCATTATCAGAAATAATTGATTGAGGAACTCCAAACCTGGTTATTATATCATCATAGAATTTTAACACAGTAGGTCCAAAAGCCTCCTTTAGTGCAATAGCCTCGGTCCATATTGTAAAATAATCAGTAACACTTAGAATCCATTTATGACCTGCACTAGAATTAGGATTGATAGGACCAATAAAGTCCATTCCCCACTTAGCAAATGGCTGATCAACCACAATTGGTTTTAATCGTAGTGCTGCCAGCCTCTGTTTACCTGCAAAAAGTGCACATCTCTGACATTTTCTAGCCCAAACATGAGAATCCTTAAATAGATCAGGCCAATAATAGCCTGCCCTTAGTATTTTCCAAGCTATAGTTTTAGGATTGAAATGTCCTCCACAAGATCCATCATGAAACTCAGACAGTATTTTTTTTTGATCTAATGAATCAATACACTTAAGAAACATTCCAGAATAATCATTTCTATATAGAACACCATCAATAAGAACATAGGGAATAGATTGTAACCTATAGTACCTCCTTTTTTCCTTATCAAGATTATTTGGGCATTGTCTTGTTTGCAAGAATCTAGTCATATCTGACAACCAAGTCACAGGATCATTTAGCAATACAATATCACTTTCTAATTTTATAGATTCTTTAGGCACTTCAATCTGTTCTTCTTTTTCAGCCATTTGTATACAAAGGCCTTTACCTCTAACCAGCTTGGTTACATGAATTTGTATGTCATACTCCATGACTTTAGTTATCCAACCTGCCCTTTTTTCACTAACATATTTGTTTAGTAAAAAATCCTTAATACTAGGATGTGCAATCATTAGATGAATTTTATTTCCAGCAACCAGATGTTTGAACTTTTTTAAGGCTTTTATAACAGCTAGCACATGTCTCTCAATAAAGCTGTATTTTTCCTCATAGCTATTCATACCTTTGCTAAAAAAGGCCACTGGTTGCTCTTGTCCTTCCTCATTCTTCTACACCAGCATTGCTGAAACTGTATCAATACCACCGTAAGCATATAAAACAAAATCCTTAGAGAAATCTGGATTGGCTAATGTAGGGGCAGAAGATAGGGCATGCTTGATTTGCTCAAAAATATATTTTCCCTCAGCAGTCCAGCTAAAAGGAACATCCTTTTTCAACATATAAGTTAATGGCTTTAATAGATTTGCAATATTGGGAATAAATCATCTTACAAAGTTTAACCTGCCAATAAAACTTTGCAACCCCTTTTTACGTTTTGGCAGTGTTAGATCAAGAATTGCATGAATTCTTTCTGGATCAATTGTGGTACCTTCTCTAGACACTTGATAACCCAAAAGCTTACCTTCATGGACTGCAAAAATAGACTTCTTTGGGTTAAGAGAGATTCGAAACTCTCTACATCTCTACAAAATTTGTTTCAAATGGTCAATATGTTGGTTTGCAATTTTGCTGTAAATTGTGACATCATCTAGATACACCAAAACAAATTTATACATTAAGTTTTTGAAGGCCATATCCATTGCTTTCTGGAAAGTGGCTCCTGCATTTGAAAATCCAAATGGCATTCTTTGGTAGGCCATTGTACCCCATTTAGTAGTAAAGGCTATTTTGAATTGATCAGATTCTTTAACTAAAATCTCGTTATAACCAGAATATCCATCCAAGAGTGAGAATCTTTTAGAACCTGAAATATATTGAAGGATCTGTTCCATGGAAGGGAGGGGATGTCTATCCTTCAGAGATGCCCTATTAAGGTCTCTAAAATCTACACAAAGTCTTTTCTCTCCATTTTTCTTCCTTACTGGCACTAGATTGGACACCCATGATGTATGCTTAATTGGGAATACTATGCCACCATCTAAGAGTTTTCTCAGTTCTTTCAGCATTAAAGGCTCCAATTTGGGGTTTATGGGCCTTTTCCTTTGTCTGATTGGTTTTGCATTTGGTTCTAACTCTATAGTATGTTGAGTTAGTTGGGGATCAAATCCTTTTAAATCAGCATAATCCCAAGCAAATACATCACTATATTCTCTGAAAAGATCTATAAACAATTCTTTTTCCTTGGGAGAGTTTATTTTACCAACCTTTAGATACTTGTCTCTGAATATTTCCACTTCCTCATAATGATCTTCTTTAACCAGAAAATTGGTTTTGCTCTTTCTGAATTGATCATCAGAGTTAAAGGTTGATTCTAGGCTAACCAATCCCCTTGGAAGTTTATTACTCTTTAGCTGAATAATTTGATTCTCCATTTGCTGATCACCCTTTTCTTTTTTAGGAGCAATAAAATTATCAGTCTCTATCATAAAACTCAAGATGTGTTCATTAGTATAAAGCACTTGCCAATTAATATCATTGTTTGGGATAGATGGCCTAACAATAATCTTAACATGTGACTGGTTTGAAATCAGTCCTTTATTCTCTGTAATTGAAGCATGTGCACCAATACCAGCCAATCTATCTGCATGTATATTTCGTCTACTAGGAATAGAAATGATATTAAAGGCATCAAAATCTGTCAAAATATCAAACACTCTTGTCTTGTACAGCTTTAGGAGATTATTCTTAACAACATTAATTCCTCTTACCTGTCTCACCATCAACTCACTATCCCCAAATGCTCTTAAACATTTGATTCCTCTTTTCCTAGCCCATTCCAAGCCTTGGATCAAGCTTTCATACTCTGCTATATTGTTAGAACATGGAAAAGATAACTGATAAGAAGCATAAAATCTATCACCTTGAGGTGAAATCAACATAACTCTTGCACCAATGCCATCCTTGTTTTTAGACCCATCAAAATATAAATCCCATAGCTGGTTAGATAACTCAGATTCAGAACATTGATCTTTAACTAGATTAGGCACAACTGAATCAGATTCAATCATTACATAATTACCAAAACCAGCATCAAACACATCCATCTCTTGGTCATTTCTAGCTGCCCATTCATCAAGGATAATATCAGGATATTTTTTAGTTTGTGTATTATAAGATGCACTCTCRTTGATTTCTTCTGGATCCATGATCACACAACTTGCATTTATGGGGCTAGGGTTGTAGGGMTCTATATGGTCTTTGGCCCATAATTCAGATTTTATGGTCACCTTAGCACCATACCTAGTTCTGAAATATAAGTGAGACCAATCTGATGAGAAGTATCCATCTATCTTGGCTGTGAAATCTCTTGATAGACATAAAGCAAAGTAAGGTAGAAGATCTATGATAAAAATATCTTGAGAAATAGAGAAGTTTGGACATGAGTGTAAGGTTAAACTTGCATTTTTAACAACTCCAACAGTTTTAACTAAAGAACCATCAAGTTGAACAACTCCTTTCTCAAGAGGTTCATACTTCAAATCTAACACATCCACTATGCTCTTTGGCATGATAGTGCTGGTTGCACCACTATCAACCATACAGTTATGCACTAATTTGTTTCCAATGATTAAAGAGACATAGAAAGGAGGAGGCTTAACATTTGCAGGTTTCTTACCTCCCTTTTCTGTCACCTTTTGCATATTTGCTGATTTTCTTTCAGTTTGTATTGCTGGCTTCTTTAATTCTGCAACATTTTTACTCTCTTGTGATACTTGCTGTTGTTATTTACCAATCTTCTTTTCCTTCTATTTGACTGCTTCATCCTGAACCACTGATGGCTCTGAATTGGCCAAGACCACTCTAGGAGGATTATTTACAACTTGATGTTGAATTGTTGTTCCTTTTGACAATTCCTCCTTTAATAAATCAGTTTGCCCTGGAATAGCTAATGAATCCCACATGGAAATAGAAACATTCATCTTTTTCATATTATCAACAATGTTGTAAGGAACAGAAAATTGTACCTTTTGAGGAGACTTACTAATACTCTGATCCGGCTGCTTCTAATACTACATTGTTCTGTTTGCATGAGTAGAGGTTCCCTTTAGGATTGAAATTGGTGGATTGAGTGATGATTGATTTGTAGCAGCAATCTCAGCAGTTGATTGCTCTGTTTCCAGGGCTCTTTTCTTGGCTC
This sequence comes from Thuja plicata, assembly GCA_018584345.1. Lineage (NCBI taxonomy): Eukaryota > Viridiplantae > Streptophyta > Pinopsida > Cupressales > Cupressaceae > Thuja > Thuja plicata. Next base: position 388,093 of record MU224135.1, on the reverse strand, counting down.
TGGTATTTGCTGATATGGATGAGTCACCATTTACTCCACAGAACTCTTCCTCTTGCCAATTGAGAAATGTAGTGTCAGGGGTAGATGTATCACAGTGTTGTTGGGCCTCTTCAGTAGGCTATGAATCTATGATACTCTGAACCATCAAGGCTTGATTGAGCACTCCATTAGTACACTTAAATTGATTGTGTTGTTCATTAAATGGATAAAACCATTCATAATCTGCAACAAGGTTATTCTGGCTAGGAACAATATCCTTAACAGCATTGAGAGGTACTAGATTGTATGGCCTATAAGGCCTTTGGTTCCAGTTTTGCCTATTTGCATTACTATTCCCTTGATATTGCTGCTTATTGCCTTGATAATTGGGATGATTAGGCTACTGAGATGAGGAGCTAGCAAATTGATTTTGAGTATGGGCTATAGGATGGCTCTGCTGTCTTTTCAGGTTCACTAATTCATTCCCAAAGGTCTGTAGCAAGCTCTCAATTTTTCGCTGACTATCATTTATGCTGTACAATTCACTAGGAGGGGCTATAGGCATAATTTCCTCACTCTTGTAAGATGGCAATGGAGCTAATGGTGGAGTAATCAATGGCATATTTGGCTAGATATTGGGAAATTAAGGCATAGGTGGCCTAGGAGCTATATTTCCTGCCTGAATGAGACTATTCTCTTCTCTGATTGCAATATCATAGGCTTGGGGTGAAGAATTTCCTCCCATGGACTGGATCATTACTAAAATATCACTATTCAAGATTTTGAGAAAGTATAGAAAAGCATATTCAGTAGAGGGTCTTACCATGGTGGTCGAGGTAAAACATTCATAAATTGGTCTATTTCCCATGGGTCTGAAGGAGAAAGATAGCAGTGGTGGTGTTTTATTGTCTCTCTACGAATTGGGGATAAGTCTGAAGCTATGGCTGAGATGACTAAGTAGTAAAGGCCGAGGTTCATGGTTACTCAATATCCCAACCACAGTTTGAGGTCACTCTAGAATAGCAATGGTGTAGCTCCATGTCACACAATGAACTAGGGATGAGTCCTAAAGCTGTGGCTAAGACATCCCCAGTTTATAACCAAAGTTCATGGGCTCGACACCTCAACCACAGCTTAAGACAATTCCAAGATTACAGTGATAATAGCTTCCAAATGTACAGTGGTGGCCGCAAACAAAGACTGCCAGAACTTCATTCATACACTGCAGTTTAAAACCCAAAATGTTGGTAAGACATTAATCCATAACCTGAGTTACAATTGAATCTGTAGTGCCATTTGTAGATGGCTTTGGAAACACTTCATCATCAAGTGTTCCAAGCTTTCAAGCAGACTGAAGATAACTTAATGTTGAAACCCAAAATCAAGCAAAAAAGTAGACCGAAGATACTATATCATCGAAACATCCCAACATTAAAGCAAGTTCAAGCAAAATTACAATTGGAACCAGAGTTCTAAGAAGATGAAGATCGAAAGCCATGGCCTTTACTGAAGAAGAATGTGACAACAAAGATACCATATGTTACATTGAGCATGTTCATGAAACTCAAAGTTTCTCTATAGAACAGAGGCGAAAACATAGCAGAGATTCATGGTTTCCAGTTTCAAACATGGTGGCACCAAAGAACAAAACCCTAAAAATGCAAATGAAGCCGATAAATGGAATACATTGTATTTTACTCTCATTTGAAATCCATTTTCAGATGGAGTAAATGCAATTACAGTTCAAATGCATTGACATTGCCACATTGGTACCTTTTTGTGCCACGATAGGATAAAACTATCCATTCCAACTGGTGGTGATCAAATCAATTACAAACCATGCTGGTTAACAGACCATAGCAACATCAACCACAGTGGTATATTGTCGGCCGAGTCAGAGATGGGTTGATGCAGAGTTGATAAGGGTTTCTAACCCTTTGATGTTAGGTAATCAGGTTTTGAATAGGGTGATAGAACATTGCTAAAAAATGTCATGTATTCTAATGGGATGTAATTGATACATTGGTAATTGGTATAGTTTTGGGGGGCTAGAATTTAGGGTTTTTTGTTTTAGGGTAATTTATTAAACCCTATAGTTATGGAGAGTTTTTGGAGGGATTTCTTTTTGGAGGGAAGACTATTTGAAATAAGCCATGATGGATATTTAGAGAGAGTTTCTGCTTTATGTTGGGGGGGTCAAATTGGTGGAGAAAGGAGCTTTAGTGAATTTCTGATTCCTATATCTGTTGATTCATTTTTCTTTGTATTCTAGTTAAGTCCGTGCTTGTAATTTCGGTTGTGTGCAAGAGGATTTCATCATTCTTTTCCATTGCTCGGGATTTCATACATGTAACTTATATACAGATTTTGAGAAGAATATAGTGGCCCCACTTTTTTACATACATCTTATTGTGATCATTTGATCAAATTCCTTTTCAATTTTCTGCATATAAGAGTAATACCTTTGGAATATGGTTTAGTGAATTGCCTTGATTCCTATTCTATATTACAAAATATAAGCCTTTGGCAGAATATGCATGTTGTTAATGGTAAAAGTACTGCTTGTGGTCAAACCCTAGTTGTCACCTTCCAATTAACCTATGTATTGAGCAGTGAATGATAGTGTAGAGATCCATCAGGGTATGATCAGTGAATGTCAGTTTGAAGCTTCAAAAGAATCTGAATCTCCTTGGTGTATCACCTTTTTCTAGCTTTTTATGCAAGTTCAATTTTGAATCTCTCTTCCTTTTTCTCAGTTAAATTTTCAATCAGGAGGTGATATTCCATATCAGATAGGAACCGGCCTAGAATTTAGATATTCTTCCTCATCCATAGTTCACCCACAGCTAGAGGAAGTTTCCATTGTCAGATAGAATAGCCATGAAGCCTTAATGCCTAATTTAGGGTGACAATTCTAAGCCTAAACATTGCTCATGCAACTTCCAAAAGTTTCTCAAGAGTTTCAAGATGGTATCCCAACAGTCACGGGGCATTTTGATCAATACAACTTCACATTTGAAGTTTTCTTTAGTGCTTACTTCAAACTAACATGGTTAGAATTTCTGAAATGTAACTTTGATGCATGGGAAATGGAATATGAAGCATTTTTGTGAGCATTTCTAAGTTGTACGACCGTGTATGGTGTGAGATTGGGAAACTAAGTTGATGCCTTGAATGTCTTTTGTGTTAATGTCACTCTGAGATTGATTTGAAGTCATTTAGTGGTTTTGATTTTGTTTAGGGTTGGATTAGGAGTTTGTGTGAGTAGTAGAATAAGTTCCAAAAGGTTGGAAGCAATGTTAGTCTAACTTCATGTTTGTAAGGGCTTTAGTGCTCATTAGGGGTTTTGGGTCTTTTGACTTCAAATTGTGGAAAAGTTACCATTTTAGTGCCACATGGGGTGGAGGTATGTTTTTGGACCCTAAATATCCTATTTAGGGTCTTAGGAGTCAACATCAATCATCGAGTTGACATAGAAAGTCAAAATGCTTCAAAATGCAAAAAGTTGCGCGAGCAAATTTTGTAAGAAATGACAAAATGTAGTTAAATTTATTTGTAACTACCCATGATCAGTATATGAGCATGGAATTGATGTTTGGACAAGGTTAATGAGATTTTGGATTGAGACATTTATTTCTGACACCATTGTATGGATGATTGTATCCTCATTTGCATAATCTGCATTGTATCTTTGCTTCTATACGGTCTTGTATGGATTGGCATAGGTGATCGGGCTTCATTTTAGTGTAGAGTTTACCTTTAGCTTTCATATGAAATATGTAGTTTATTTGGAAGTTCAGTAGAAGTTAAGTTGTACATTTTTGAAGGTCACTAGTCTGACAGAGACATAAACAGTGTTACCTTGTTAGAAATGGCTCTAACCTAGTTTTCCTCTGGTGGATGTGTCTAAAACCATGGGAAAATTAGGGTTACGTTCTATAGATAGGTTTGTAGGTTTATTTTTGGTTGTCTCTTTGGATTTCATAGGCCAAAGATGAAGCCCTATGGCTGACTGGTGAAACCAGGTAAGCCAGAACAGGGAGAAGATCGAATTTGTTTGAGCACCCAAGACCTTTTTGGGAAGGCTTAGTGGCATTTCTAGATGCACTAGACAGTATCCTAAAAGGATTCAATAGTGGTTGGAGGTGAATCAGAGATTGGAGACAAGATTTGAAATTGTTCATGATCACTGGTCCAGAGGCCTAATTAATAGGCTTTAATCTAGGGCCTGCAAGAAAGTAGACTTTTGGGTGCCATCAAAGGTTAGGGTTTTGGATTCTGATAGGGTTTAATGATGTCCTAAATATTTTCAAGTTTTTTTGTGGGGTCACTTGGGGATTTTGGAAGCAATAGGACAAAATCGGTGAAAATAGACCTACAAGGAGTTGAGCAATTAGCCCTACTAATGAGTTAAAGAACAATTAGATTGGTGGAACATCTTGGAGAGTTTGGATGGATGAAAAATGACCAAGAAAGGGTCAAGAAGTGTATGGAGAGTCTCAGTGAGTATGTGGAAAGATCCTAGGTAGAGGATTGGCAATCTAGGTGGAGTAGTAGAGAAGGAAACTAATCTTTTGGTTAACTAGTTGGACTAGTTGAGCTTAGAAATCTTGGAGTCTTCCAAGAACCAACTATACCTTGGAGGAGAAGTTGGTGGAGAGGGTCTTGGAGATCCTAATTGGTGGAAGATCTAACAAGGAACAACCATTGTATGGTTGGTTTGGTCAAACAAGCACCTAGGAGAGAGGAAAGGCTCTAGATTGTCAAACTCTCTACATCAGAGTGGTATCAAAGCTGGAATAGCTTGAAGATTGTGTATGTCTGAAGGGGAGGAGAGTCAAGAGGTTGACAGCATGCCTCCTAAGGAAATGAGTAGGGATTCCATAGTATAATTGGTTCAAGGCCTCTTGGAGAAGGCTAATGTGTCTGAGAAAAAGAGAAAGAAGAAGATCACAAAATGGGGAGATGAAAGTGATGGAGATCAGTGTCAGACAGAAGAGTCATCAAACAAAGGGAAGGAGCCTAAGATATACAAAGAACAAAAGGTATTCTTAAATTCCTTCAAATAATTAAACAAGGATAGCATGGAACACATACCATACTATTGTGGTAGTTTGAATGGAGAGGAGTTTTTGGATTGGCTAGAGGCCATAGATAATCAATTTGATTACAAGGAGGTAGTAGAGGAGAAGAGAGTTATCTATGCTAAGGCTAGACTCAAGGGATTTGCATTGGTGTGGTGGAACATGATGCAAGATGAAAGAGTGATTAGTGGAAAGAAAAAGATTGTTTCTTGGGAGAGAATAAAAATCAGGTTGAGGGCACAATTCTTGCCTAGTGATTATGACATCCAAATATATCAAAAGTTACAGAATCTAAGACAAAAATAAATGTCAGTGAGTGCTTACACCGAGGAGTTCCATAAACTAAGCCTAAGGGATAGGAGACAACAAGATGAAATGGAGAAAGTGGCAAGGTATCTCAATGGGCTAAGGCATGGGATACAATATGAGATAAGCATGATGGCTCTGGACAGTATGCATAAATTTTTTTAGTTAGCCTTAAGAGCAGAGGACAAGGCTAGAAGGAGTGACTTCCATCAAAGAGGAAGAGGTGGCAGTAATAACAGAGGATTCCAAAGAGGAAGAAGTAAATTTGGTAGGGGACAAAGCCCTAATAGACAAGAAGATAGTCAGCTCATGGATAGTAGTGGAGGAAATCAGTATAGAGGATCTTTCCAAAGGGGAGGATATAGAGGTAGAGGACCACCAAAAGGTAGGTTCCAACCCCAAGGGAGATCTAATTCAGTTTTCACTGGTTGGTTTTATAATTGAAACCAAGTGGGTCACACAATGAGTAGGTGTCCAGAGAAGGCTTCCTCATCTTCAATGGGGGATAGAAGGAATCAGTTAGTTCAAGAAGATGACACTCAAAGTGTTACTTCTCCCATTTCCAAGGCAAGGATAGTACTAGATGGAGAGAACTTGATGTTAAGGAGAACCTTATTGAAAGTACCTAACACCATAGAGCCACCCCAAAGAAAGAACTTATTCAAGACAACTTGTAGGTCTCATGGGAAGATTTGCAAGGTTATAGTGGACTCTGGATCCACTAAGAATATAGTGTCCACTGAGATGGTGGAGAAATTGAAGTTGAGAAGGATACCTCATACCACACTATGGTTGAGTTTGAGATTGGGAAATATAAATACAAGGTCCTATGTGACATACTACCTATGGATGCATGTCATATGCTCCTAGAACATCCATGGTAGTATGATGTCAAAGCAATACATGACAGAGAGAAGAACAATTATGTTATCACCAAACTAGGAAAGAAATTCCAAATGGACCCATTGCAAGAATCCAATGAAGAGAAGCATGTGGGAACAAGTGTGATGTTATTGAGTGGGAAAGAGTTTCTAAAGGCCATGAAGAAGGAGAAAGGAGTCTGTTGTGCACTAGTAATCAAACCAAAGGAGGAAACTAAGGAGAAAGTTTGTTTGCCACCTGAGATACAAGATTTACTGGAGAAGTATCATGACATAGTAGATAATGGTTTTCCAATTGCCTTACCACCTATGAGGGATGTGAGTCATCAGATTGACCTTATTCCTACAGCAAATTTTCCAAACAAAGCTGCATATAAGATGACACCAAGCCAAAAAGAAGAGATAGCAAAACAGATCCAAGATTTGTTGGATAAGGGGTTGATAAGGAAGAGTTTGAGCCCATGTGTTATTCCAATAGTACTTGCACCTAAGAAGGATTGAAAATGGAGGATGTGTATGGACTCCAGTTCTATAAACAAGATTACAATCAGATATAGGTTCCCAATGCCCCTGATAGAACACTTGATGGATAATCTTGGAGGATCTTGTTACTTTTCTAAGGTGGAATTGAAGTCAGGGTATCATCAGATAAGGGTGAGGCCAGGTGATGAGTGGAAAATAGCTTTTAAGACCAATGAGGGTGTATATGAGTGGTTAGTAATGTCCTTTGGCCTAAGTAATGCACCTAGCACATTCATGAGGCTCATGAATGAAGTGCTGGCAAAATTTATTGGTAAGTTTGTAATAGTTTACCTTGATGATATTTTGATATTTAGAAGGTCCAAGGAGGAGAACATGAAGCATTTGGAGATGGTCTTAAGAAAGCTACATCAAGAGAAGTTGATGATAAATCAAGAAAAGTGTGAGTTTCTCATAACTGAACTAATCTACATTGGCTTTCTGGTTGCTAATGGATGTATGAAAATGGACCCTGATAAAGTTAAGTCCATTTTGGAATGGCCTACACCTAGGTCCATATGGGATGTTAGGATTTTCCATGGGTTGGCCTCCTAATATAGGAAATTCATGAGAAATTTCAGTCATGTATGTGCCCCAATTCTGAACACCATAAAAGGTGGAATCAAATGCAAGTTTGAATGGATAGTAACAACAGACCAGGGGTTTTTGATGTTGAAAAAGAGGATTGCAGAGCTACCTAAACTTATATTCCTTAACTTTAATCAACTCTTTTTGGTAGAGTGTGATGCTAGAAAGATGGCTATAGGATCAGTGTTAAGCCAAGAGGAGCACCCTATGGCATTCTTATCTGAGAAGTTGAATGAGGAAAAAAAAAGTACTCCACCTATGATCTGGAGTTATATGCCATGGTACAAGCCTTGAAGAAGTGGAGACACCACTTATCACCTAAGGAGTTTGTGGTCTATACTGATAATCATGCCTTAAGTTTCCTAAACGGATAAGAAAAACTAAATCAGAGGCATATGAAGTGGGTAGAATCATTGCAGGCTTACACATTTGTTATTAAGCATAAGAAGCAAGCTAGTAAAAAGGTTGCAGATGCTCTTAGTAGGAGAGTACTCACAATCCATGAGATACAACTAAAAAGTGTAGGATTGGATGATTTGAAAGACCTCTACAAGGAAGACAAAGATTTCAAAGAAGCTTATGAAGCTTGTGTAAATTTTTAGCAGGGGTTCAAGGTGGATTTTAGTGAGTTTGTGTTGCAGGAAGGCCTATTGTTCAAAGGTCATCTTATGTGTATACCACAGTGCTCAATGAGGGAAAACATTATGAAGGAAAAACACCAAGGAAGCTTGGGAGGCTACTTTGGAGTGGATAAAACTTTGGAGCAGGTACATAGGCATTACTACTAGCCTAAGATGCAATCGGATGTGAGGAGATTTGTAGAAAAATGTCAAATTTGTCAGAGGGAAAAAGGAAAAAGCATAAATAGTGGGTTGTATCAACCATTAAGTATACCCCAAAGGCCTTGGGAGTGCCTTAGTATGGATTTTGTTTTGGGGTTACCTAGGACACCTAGGGGACATGATAGTGTGTTTGTGGTGGTCGACCATTTCAACAAGATGGCACACTTCATTCCATTCAAGAAGACCAATGACGCCTCTCAAATTGTAGGGCTATTCTTTAGGGATATAGTAAGAATCCATGGTTTGCCTTTGAATATTGTTAGTGACAGGGATACAAAGTTTGTGGGTCACTACAGGAGAACTCTTTGGAAGATGCTTGGTACTAATTTGTATTTCTCCTTAGCCTACCATCTACAATATGATGGGAAAATAGAAGTAGTGAATAGGTCACTTGGGAATTTGCTGAGGTGTTTAACTAAACAACATGGACAATCTTGGGATCATATCATAGGGCAGGCAAAATTTGCATACAATGACTCCATTAATAGGAGTATAGGTAAGAGCCCATTTGAGATAGCTTATGGGGTCAATCCTAGAGGGATTTTGGAACTAAGGGATCTCAGTTTGAGGGACAAGAGGAGTGCACAAGGAGAGTCATTTGCAGAGAAAATGAAGGAGTTGCATGATCAAGTCAATAAGACTTTACAAAAACAAGTGGAGCTGATAAGACCAGGAGGGATTTGCAATTCAAGGTTGGGGATCTAGTACTTTCCTACCTTATAAAGGAGAGGCTACCCAAAGGCCATCCAACTAAGCTACTCATGAAGAAGATTGGACCACTGAAGATTTTGCATAAATATGGCAAGAATGCCTATGAAGTGGAATTGCCTCCTAACTTGGGAATTTCACCTATTTTCAATGTTTGTGACTTATATCCCTACAAGGGATCACCTCTAGACACAGGTTAGTCTACACTTGTAGATTTGGAGGAAGATGATTGGGTGAAGGATTTGCCTACCCCAAAGCCATTGCAATTGGAAAGTGTCTTGGACTCTAAGGTGATAAAGAAGACAAGGAAGGGAAACTACAAGGAGTATCTCTTCAAGTGGTAGGGACTACCTAAAGTTGAGGCTACTTGGATGATAGATCTAGAGATCCTAAAACATGGGGTCACTCTTGAAGACCTCCTAACTCAAGGGACTTGAGTTATTTTGTCTAGGGGAGTATGGTGTAGGGCACCTCCCTATTTGATGTTTTGATTTTTTTTAGGGTTGTATTAGGAGTTTGTGTGAGTGGTAGAATAAGTTCCAAAATGTTGGAAGCAATTTTAGTCTAACTTCATGTTTGTAAGGGCTTTAGTGCTCATTAGGGGTTTTGGGTTTTTTGACTTCAAAATGTGGAAAAGTTTCCATTTTAGTGAAACATGGGGTGGAGGTATTTTTTTGAACCCTACATATCCTATTTAGTGTCTCAGGAGTCAAAATCAATCATCAAATTAACATAGAAATCCAAAATGCAAAAATTTGCTAGCAACTTTTGCAAGAAATGACAAAATGTAGTTAAACTGATTTGTAGCTACCCATGCTCACTATATGAGAATGGAATTGATGTTTGGAAAAGGTTAATGAGATTTTGGATTGAGACAATTATTTCTGACACCATTGTACAAATGACTATATCCTCACTTGCATAATCTGCATTGTATCTTTGCTTCTATATGGTCCTGTACGAATTGGCATAGGTGATCGGGCTCCATGTTAGTGTAGATTTCACCTTCAGAATTCATATGCAATAGGTAGTTTATTTTGAAGTTTAGTAGAAGTTAAGTTGTATATTTTTGAAGGTCACTGGTCTGACAGAGACATAAACAGTGTTACCTTGTTAGAAATGGCTCTAACCTAGTTTTCCTCTAGTGGATGTGTCTGAAACCATGGGGAAATTAGGGTTAGGATCTATAGATAGGTTTTTAGGTTTCTTTTTGGTTTTCTCTTTGGATTTCATAGGCCAAAGATGAAGCCCTATGGCTGACTAGTGAAACCAGGTGAGCCAGGACATGGAGAAGATCAAATTTGTTTGAGCACCCAAGACCTTTTGGGGAAGGCTTAGTGGCATTTCTAGATGCACTAAATAGTCTCCTAAAAGGATTCAAAGGTGGTTGGAGGTGAATCAGAGATTGGAGACAAGATTTGAAATTTTTCATGATTACTGGTCCATAGGCCTAATTAATAGGCTATAATCTAGGGCCTACAAGAAAGTAGAGTTTTGGGTGCCATCAGAGGTCAGGGTTTTGGATTCTAATAGGGTTGAATGATGTCCTGAATTTTTTCAAGTTTTCTTTTGGGGCCACCTGGGGATTTTGGAAGCAATAGGACAAAATCAATGAAAATAGACCTACAAGGAGTTGAGCAATTATCTCTCCTAATGAGTTAAAGACCAATCGGATTGGTGGAGCATCTTGGAGAGTTTTGATGGATGTAGAATGACCAAGAAAGGGTCAAGAAGTGTATGGAGAGTCTCAGTGAGTATGTGGGAAGATCCTAGGTAGAGGATTGGAAATCTAGGTGGAGTAGTAGAGAAGGAAACTAAGATTTTGGTTAACTAGTTGGACTATTTGAGTTTAGAAATCTTGGAGTCTACCAAGAACCAACTATACCTCGGAGGAGAAGTTGGTGGAGAGGGTCTTGGAGATCTTAATTGGTGGAAGATCCAAAAAGGAACAACCATTAGATTGTTGGTTTGTTCAAACAAGCACCTAGGAGAGAGGAAAGGCTCTAGATTGTCAAACCCTTTGCATCATTTAGTTTTGATTTGACAAGTTTTGTTTGAGTTTTGCAAAAAGCAGTCTAGGAAAGAGTCTATCTGAAGCACAGTTTGAAAATGGAGTCCTAACTTGCATTATATCCAGTGGATTTCTCTAATATCCTTGAAAATGCAAGTTAGGATGGTGTATTTAATTATTCTAAAATCTTAGGAGATGGCTCGAAGGGTAAGGCACTCATGCATCAAGCCCTAGGCTGAATATCTCAATGTATTTAGCCTAGAATGAAGGAGAAGGAAGTGTTATGTCTATTATAAATATTTTTAAAGTGAATTAAGAGTGGATTTGAGTTTTAGGGAGTTATTTTAAGACATATAAATCATTGTTTCAACCCCATGCACCCAATTTCTAGTACCTACCTTAAAATCCAAGCCTAATTAGGCCAATTAGGTCTACGAACGTGGTGAGAGTTAGGTGTTTCTGGCGTGGATTTGGAATATAAGGCTTTGGCGTCTAACATAAATTCATAAAGGGTGTCTAGATATATACTTATTTTTCTAGAAGGTGATCACAAGGAAAAGTTAAGTTGGAAAAAGCTCCTGGATAGTACTACAAGAAATTCTAGGACAGTCCTAGATAGGTATTATACGGAAGGTGGAGGGCTGAACCAAAGGGTGATTCTTGGTCCTCAGGACATAATGAAGGTTTCCGAATAGTTAGTTTGGGTTGGTGAAGTCACTGGTGAAGACTTCTAGGTTGAGGCCTTAAATAGGGCTAGTGTCCCTAAAGCTCAAAAGTGTAAGAATTTGAATTGGATTGTATCTAATTGGGAAAGGTTGGAAATTGGTTCTAACACCTTGGATAGGTAGAATAAATTTTGTGGGAAAGGATCTAGGATCCTAGGGGAACCCAAGTTGACTTGGGTGTCTTATTGAAGGAAAAGGAGAAAGACCACACTTCTTGTCGTCACCTCTACATTAGGTGGTATTAGAGCTTAGAAAAGCTCTTGGGAATAAGAATGGTAGAGAATAATGATGATAATGATGGAGATATCCCTATGAGGGTCACTAACATGGAGCTAGCCAAGACTGTGAGGGAGCAGGAAACTAAGAATAAGAAGATGGAAGCAGAAATAGAGAAATTGAAGAGTTCTTATATAAGTAGGACTAATGGGGATGATTCAGAGTTAGACTAAGAAGAAGAAGAAGAAGAAGAGGAGAGTGATGAAGAGAAGACAAAGGTACTAGAAGAGAAAATAATCTTAGAAGCTTTGGAGAGAGTGCGTAGGAGAGATAACAAACCAAACCTACCAATGTTTATGGGCAAGATGGACCTTGAGGAATGCATGGATTGGGTGGAAGCCCTAGAAAAATATTTTAAATTCAGGATATCCCTATCTCACAAAGAAAAAATATTTCCAAGTCCAAAATGAAAGGACCTACACTAAGTTGGTGGAACTTCCTACAAAGGGAGAGGGTGGAGAAAGAAAAGGACCCTATAACCACATGGAAGAAGATGTTAAGAGAAATCAAGAAGAAATTTATTCCTAAAGACTATGAAGTAACCCTGCACAAGAAGTTACATAATTTGAAGCAAAAGGATCTTGATGTGGGATCTTACAATGATAAAATCCACAAGATCTCCATGAAGACAAAGGGCCCTGAAAGTGAGAAACAAAAACTTTCTAAATACATGAACGAGCTCAAGTACAATATCCAGGATGAACTAAGTTTGTTTTGTCCACCATGTGTACACCAATGCTAGCAAATGGCTATGAATATTGAAGAAAAACAAAGAAGGAGAGGAGAACTGAATAGTAGAGGAAGAAGAAAGGGTTTCAGAGGTAGGGGAAGGTTTCAAGGAAGAGGATCATCTCCAAGACCACAATGAGAATCATATCACCAAGAGTATGATAGAGAGAAGAATAATAGAGGTAATTTCAAAGGGGGTAGAGGCAATAGCAGAGGAAATTATGGAGGTAGAAGCAACTCCAAATTCACTGGAAAGTGTTTTTCTTGAACCAGGTTGGTCACAAATCTTTTAGATGTCCAAACAAGGCTGGTACATCAGGAGGAGATAGAAGAGTCCAACTCACTCAAGATGAGGATTGTCAAAGCATGACCTCCTACCACACCACTACATCTAGACATATAGACCCTAAGCAAGGAGAATGAATAATTTTCAATAGGACACTCCTGAAGATGCCAACTCCCAAGGAGCCCCCACAAAGAAGAGTCTATTCAGAACTCACTACAAGGTACTTGGTAAGATTTGCAAAGTTATTGTTGATTCTATTTATACAAAGAATTTAGTTTCTAATGCAATGATAGATAATATTGGCTTGAAGAAAATACCCTACCCAAGCCCCTATAAATTATCTTGGCTTAATAAGGATCAACAAGCTTTAGTAGATGAGCAATGTTGGGTAGAAGTTCAAATAGGAGAATATAAAGATAAAGTTTTGTGTCAAGTTGTGGATATGGATGCATGTCATATTCTCCTAGGAAGACCTTGGGAATATGATGTTGATGCCCAATTTGGGGGGAAGAAAAATGTGTATACTTTGACTAAGAATGGGATTAGTTACACTATGACACCTCTCCTTGATTCTGACAAAGACAAAGCCTTAAGAAACAGTGTTACCTTAGTGTGAGAGAAGGAATTTTTGAAAGTTCTTAAGGATAGAGGTACACCTTTTTTTCCATCATATTAAAGCCCAAAATAGAGCCTAAGAAGACACCAAAAGGTCAAGAACCTCAAAGAAGTCTTGGCCGCAAAGAAGTAGCAGATTTGTTGAACAAATACAAAGGGATAGTTGCAGAAAAGAGTAATAATGTTTTACCACCACCGAGGGATATTAGCCACTATATAGACCTCATACCTAGTTCTACCTTGCCAAATAAGGATTCTTACAAGATGACCCTTGATCAAAAAGATGAAGTTGCAAGACAGATTCAAGAGTTGATGGGAAAAGGCTTCGTTAGGAAGAGAATAAGCCCTTGTGCACTCCATCGAGTCCTAGCACCTAAGAAAGAGGGTACATGGAGGATATGTACTGACTCTAGAGCCATCAATAGCATAACCATCAGATATAGGTTTCTTGTGCCAAGGATAGAAGATCTCATGGACTGTCTAGGAGGAGCAAAATATTACTCAAAGATTGATCTAAAGAGTAGGTATCATCAACTTAGGATCATAGAAGGGGATGAGTGTAAGATATCTTTAAAAACCAATGAGGGGTTGTTTGAATGGGTAGTGATGTCCTTTGCCCTTTCTAATGATCCTAATACTTTTATGAGATTGATGAATGAGGTCCTTAAGCCTTTCATAAATCACTTTGTAGTTGTTTATTTAGATGACATATTGATCTTTAGCAAAGATAAAGAAGAGAATTTGTTACATCTAGATATGGTAATGAAGAGGCTACATGAAGAAACTTTGAGGATAAATTTGGAAAAATGTGTGTTTATGCAAGAGGAACTGATATTTCTTGGCTTTGTCATCTCCAAAGGTAATTTTAAAATGGATCCTTCCAAGGTGGAAGCCATACTGAATTGGCCCACTCCAAAATATTTCATTGAAGTCAAAAGTTTCCATGGGCTAGCTAGCTTATATAGGAAATTTGTGAAGAATTTTAGTGGGGTGAGTGCACCAATGATAAAGACTATTAAAGGGGGAAGGAAATGCAAATTTGTACGGACTGGTGCTACAGACAAGTCCTTTTAATACTTGAAGACAAGAGTCTGTCAACAACCTATCTTAACTCTCCCTGATTTTCACAAGGTGTTCACCATTGAATGTGATTCTAGTAAAAGAGCTATTGGGGGTGTTCTTAGCCAATAAGGGAGACCCATGGAATTCTCCAGTGAATAGCTTAATGAAGCTAAGCAAAAATACTCTACATATAATTTGGAGATGTATGCTATGGTCCAATCTCTGAGAAAGTGGAGGCATTACTTGTTGCCAAAAGAATTTGTTGTATTTACTGACAATCATGATTTGAGTTTTCTTAATAGGAAGGATAAATTGAACCATAGACACCTCAAGTAGATGGAATACTTGCAAGCATTTACTTTCACCATAAAGAATAAAAATGGAGTAGATAACAAAGTAGCTGATGCATTGAGCAAGAGGAATTTGGCTATACAAGAAGTGGCCTTGGAAAGTGTAGGTATCTATGTCCTCAAAGACATGTATCCCAATGCTGCAGACTTCAAGGAAATTTACCAAGTTTGTTTGGAAATAGGAGATAGATATCACATTGAATTTGTAGAATATATGATTCAAGAAGGATTTTTGTTTATGTGGAGTCAATTGTGTATCCTTGATTGTTCCATGAGGGAGAACATCATAAAAGAGATGCATTATGGATGTCTATCAGGCCATTTTGGTCTTGACAAGATACCTGAACTAGTAAGTTATGAAATTAATTTCCCAATAGTATGCAAACAACACTTTCGGTAAGCATACACTGAAAGAAAGGACAAGAACAAACCAAAGATCAGATAGAAAGAGATCACCAAAGATGACTAAGTACAAAGAGAACTGATGACACAACTTAGTGTGTAAACCAAAAATACAAAGACAGAAGGAAAAAGAGGAACCCAATAGAGGAACCTGACATACGGGATATAGTGCAGACCGATGAGATAGTTAAAGTGCAACTGACAGAACAAAACTGAAGGATAGTCAGTGCATAACTGACAGACAGAAACCAAAAGTTACTTGCAGGCCACAAAAAGTGGATCTGACTTCGACGTCAGATGAAGTATGCTTATTCTATTTATAGGATATTGATTTGTTTTTAAATCCATTTCTTTAGGGACAAGAAACATGAATGTAAGTTCTTTAATGAGTCTAACTGATTTAAAACACATAGACTAGGAGATCTAGGTACAAGTTGTAAACCTGATCTTAGAGTTAACATTGTTTTTCTTGAAACTTGATGATATCAATCCATCTATAAATAAATGATGCAATCATTCAGTATATATGGATGGAAAAAGATTTGAATAGAGAGGAGAAGATGAATGAAGCCAATGAGCACATCTATGGATCAGATTGAGAGTTTCAAGAACAAGAACAATAAAAGGTAAATTTGGTTATCAGATCCAAGAATAGAGGCTACCGAGAATCAGAGGTATTATTCAATCACAATAAGGTGATAATATTTTTCATGTAAACTAAATTAGATCTGTATTAGCAATAGAAGATTGCATTTAGCAGGTCAATTTTTAATTTTCTATTATTCTAACAAGTGGAGCAAAGTGTAAAAATCCTTTCAAGGAAGGTGGATTTAACAGTCCCACTACAAATCTCTTAATTGAGTGCACACTTAACAGTGTTTCAAAAGCTCCCAATAGATTAAACTTTAACAGGTCTCCATCGATACTCTTAATAGGGTAGATCATCAGAAGTGATCAAATTGTAAGCCTTAACCGACCCCTTCCAATCTAGAAATAATGAAGATTTTGTGGGTGCCATCCCCACCACAATTTTTACTTCCTAACATGAGTTTTATGCAATATCATATCTTGTGTTATGTGTCAAATTACTTTCATGAATGTTTCTATGAATGTTCACATGTATGATAATGTTATGAATTGGTATAAATCACTTCAAGATAGTATAGATCAGATTGAATGGATATACAATTGATTACAAAGGTTAATTGATTAAAGGATACAAAAGTTTTAGAAGTATTGATTCACCCCTCCCCTCTCAGTACATACTTCCCATTAATCCCAAAAATTGGTATCAGAGCTAAGTCTCTTCTTGGAAATCTTAAAGGCTTAAGAGAAAAGATAATACAATGGAGAAGTACAGACTTGATAACATTATTGAGAATAAAAATATTGAAATTCAAATGTTCTATGAACAATATAAAGAATTTAGAATCAATATAAGACAAATTTTAGATGAAAGAAATATTATGGAATCTCGCTGTAATGAGACGGATTATCATGAGGAAGAGACACCAGATTTCTTTGATTCTTGAGGATCAACTACAAGAAAAGCATCAGATACATCAGAAGAAAGCATCACAAGCCTAACTGAAATCAATCTACATCTGGATGGACAAGTTAAATCTTTGAAAATTGGTCAAGAGACACAGATGGTAAGGATGATTGATGTCATGAACAATGCTAGACAAGGTGGGAAAGAAAGAACACTAGCTATTTATGATAGAAGAAATATCACTGAAAAGATACAAGAAAAATAGTCTTAAATACAAAGACTTACAGAGCATCACCATGAGATTACAAATCAAATTATTCTTATGAGTCAAGAGGAAAACAAAATAAATGTTGAACTCATTGAAAGAATAGAAGCTATCGGTGAACTAAGAGATGAGAATGAAAAGTTGAAACATGAAATAAGAATTCAGCATTAGCATAATGAAATTATCAAGAAAGCTGAAGAAAGCAATAAAAGAATGGATGATTTTCTTGAAGGATAACGAAGAATCAACAAAAATACTGGTCTAGGTTTTACCGAGAATGGAGAATCATCAAATCAAACTGATCCAAAGAATGTCTACACAAATTCAAGACCAAGAAAGCTTACATGCAATCACTGTTGAAAGAAAGGTCATACAATAAATGCATGCAGAGGAAAAATGAAAGGTATTCCTAAATCTACATCTTCATTCATAGGATTTTGTTATAAATGTAACAAGAAAGGACATAAAGCATAAGAATGTAAGTCTAAGATGAAGAAACCAAAGAAGGAAACCTACATGGACAAATACTTTCCTACTTGCAAAATGAAAGGGCACACAACTCTTGAATGATGGAAAAAGAAAAAGCAAGCATTGAAGCCTAAAGGTCAAGAAACTCCCTATCAACCAAAAAGAGTCGGTAACCAGTATGTATGGTACCTAGCAAAATTATACATCATGTGGAAGATATGGTCACATTGCTGCAAACTATATGAGAGAGTGGACTAGAAAGTCTAGAGGTTGGACTAACCCCAGAATGGCATGCTTACACTGTCATAAAGCTGGTCATCTCAAGAAAGACTGCAGAGACCAAATGATAGAGACAAGCACATATCCCAATGGAAACAACATTGAAGACATTCGGAGGGCAAGAGACAAAATGTGGAGAAAAGCTTCGAACAATGATGAAGCTGAACCGAGCATGAATACAAATGGTGACATCCCATCCAATGGATTTGGTGACATCACCACCCCCACCTAAGCTGAACAAGTAAGTATGGATTTACATTACCTAAGTTATTATTTTACATTAGTTCCATAATATGTTGATATAATGCCAAATCAGCATAAGTAAAGATACATCATGGTATTACTTATTAAAATTTGAGATAACTATGCTTTTAGGCATATATACCGAAACCCGTCGGTATACACTCAAAGCCAAGACTGCCTACACTTACTGAGAAGCATTGGTTAAAAGAAAAGTTGTTAGTATAACCGTACCTCGTCGGTAAAAAAACAAAGTGAACAAGTTGTCTATGACACTGAAACCTGTCGGTAAAAGCAAGTGGAACAACTACTACTCTAAAATGTTATGATTGTCACTGAAGGAAAATAATGTCTTCACTGACTAACTCCGTCTTCATACACTAAGGATTTGGTAAGCATTTATGACACGCATTTTAGGGCAACAACTATAAATAGGGCAACAAAACAACTCATTGTTCACGACGACCAGAGAAAAGTGACGAAGGTGATTTTTTAACAGAAAGAAACTGACTCATAGAGAGACCACAACTCGACACATAGCACTCCAAAGCAGATCAAAAATATTTTCAAGAATAAACAGTAAGTTCTATAGAACTGACAACTCTATTTTTTGTGCATTTCATAGGAAGCCCTAATTCTGAAAATGGCCTCGACATCAAGAACCATGAAATCCAAGAACACAAAGAAGGATGAGTTCAAGCTCATTAAGAATTCAGCATGTGAGGAACCTAACTACAAGATTCATCCTTAGGTTGCCTCACAACCCAATGACACTGGAGCATTCTCACACATACTAGCAAGGGTTTTAATCGTGGAAGATGTTTGATGTTTTATATACTGCAAGATTGCAGAGATAGGAAATTAAGAAGTTGAAGAAGCTTATAAAAAGATATGCAACAAATATGGAACAATGAAAGATGAACATAAGGATATAGAAGTAAAAGGGCTCACCAATGCCCTAATGTTCCCGAAGGTTTTCAAAACCAAATAGATTCGGTTAGTGCTAAGCCGAATGCATAACCACAAGCTATGGCTTGATGAACCAAAGGTGATAACTTGAGATGTTATCCATGCGGTCACCGATTACCCTATAACTGAGAAATTAAAGGCACTAAAGCATCCACCTAAGGCCAAGACCGAGAAGATGACAGGAGCAAATGGGATGGCAGAGGACTGAAAGTTACCACCATAACCGATGATGAGATCAAATTCGGTGCATGCGTTCTAGGCTACAAATTCTTCCAAGAAAGCAGGTTGAACAACATTGCATCCGGTGCAGTAGACACAACCTAAAAGATTGTGAAGAAGGGAACACAATTAGACTTAACCAAACTTCTTCTAAATCAGTTGAAAGATAACTTAAAGACTATCAGGAATGTGAAGTCAAACACATGTAAGTTTGGCTCACTCGTAATGTGTATTTTCTTCTATTTTCAAGAAACATTCCCATCGGTAGGAGATGTGAAATGGGATAGCACCAAACCGGTCACCATGAAAATCAGTGAGCTCATAGCTACACTGGGAGATAACTTTGAAAAAGTCATGAATGAATACTTCACTGTATTTAAAGACCGAATGCAAAAGAGGGTAAGGATCCTCGAACAACTCATTGAGAAGTATAAAGATGAGATATGCTTCATGGTTGATATAGAAAATACATATATCAAGCCAGTTGTACCAAAGACAACATGGTTATAACCATTGGAGTATGAAATAAACATCGATCTTGAAACTAAGGCAATTGATGCCTTGATCAATGAACCACTGGATAAGAAATAACCCAAATTTGGAACATATGAGGAGGCCAAGACAAGAAAAAAATCTAGCCTAGTTGTTAAGAAAATTGTCAGGAAAAAGGACAAGATGGTAAAGAATCTCAATAAAATATTGTCGGCAGCTGAGGAAGAAACCGAGCAGGAAGAGGAAGTTGAACAGGAGGAAGAAAGTGAAGAATAGTTATCTATCGATAAAACTGAGGAAAAGGAAGACTCTGTTGGTCCTCTCAAATTTGGAACAAATTTGGAGTGACCATGTTAAATTTTTAGATAAGCTAGGTATGTACCCTTGAAAAGTTTGGTGAGAAGGCTCAGTTAGAATGCTTGAAAAAGATGCCCGGATGATTTTCATGAGGTACACATTGGGAAGAGGATCTAATTCCTTTGATTTGATATATGAAGTAGGTCCCAGCTCCTAAATTTCAATTTTGATATGTTTAGGGAGTAGTCATTTTGAGGGGGTCACCTAAATCTGCATTTTGCTAAAGTGTCATTTTGCTGTCCGGAGCCTACTTTGCTTCTGAATTCTTTCCACCCTGTTGAGTTTCTACAAAGAATTTAGTTTCTAATACAATGATAGATAAGATTGGCTTGAAGAAAATACCCTACCCAAGCCCCTATAAAGTATCTTGGCTTAATAAGGATCAACAAGCTTTAGTAGATGAGCAATGTTGGGTAGAAGTTCAAGTAGGAGAATATAAAGATAAAGTTTTGTGTCAAGTTGTGGATATGGATGCATGTCATATTCTCCTAGGAAGACCTTGGAAATATGTTGTTGATGCCCAATTTGGGGGGAAGAAAAATGTGTATACTTTGACTAAGAATGGGATTAGTTACACTATGACACCTCTCCTTGATTCTGACAAAGACAAAGCCTTAAGAAACAATGTTACCTTAGTGTGAGAGAAGGAATTTTTGAAAGTTCTTAAGGATAGAGGTACACATTTTTTTCCATCATATTAAAGCCCAAAATAGAGCCTAAGAAGACACCAAAAGGTCAAGAACCTCAAAGAAGTATTGGCCCCAAAGAAGTAGCAGATGTGTTGAACAAATACAAAGGGATAGTTGCAGACAAGAGTACTAATGTTTTACCACCACAGGGGGATATTAGCCACTATATAGACCTCATACCTAGTTCTACCTTTCCAAATAAGGATTCTTACAAGATGACCCTTGACATAAATGTAGAAGTTGCAAGACAGATTCAAGAGTTGATGGGAAAAGGCTTCGTTAGGAAGAGAATAAGCCCTTGTGCAGTCCATCCAGTCCTAGCACCTAAGAAAGAGGGTACATGGAGGATATGTACTGACTCTAGAGCCATCAATAGGATAACCATAAGATATAGGTTTCCTATGCCAAGGATAGAAGATCTCATGGACTGCCTAGGAGGAGCAAAATATTACTCAAAGATTGATCTAAAGAGTGGGTATCATCAACTTAGGATCATAGAAGGGGACGAGTGGAAGATAACTTTAAAAACCAATGAGGGGTTGTTTGAATGGGTGGTGATGTCCTTTGCCCTCTCTAATGCTCCTAATACTTTTATGATATTGATGAATGAGGTCCTTAAGCCTTTCATAAATCACTTTGTAGTTGTTTATTTAGATGACATATTGATCTTTAGCAAAGATAAAGAAGAGAATTTGTTACATCTAGATATGGTAATGAAGAGGCTACATGAAGAAACTTTGAGGATAAATTTGGAAAAATGTGTGTTTATGCAAGAGGAACTGATATTTCTTGGCTTTGTCATCTCCAAAGGTAATTTTAAAATGGATCCTTCCAAGGTGGAAGCCATACTGAATTGGCCCACTCCAAAATATTTCATTGAAGTCAAAAGTTTCCATGGGCTAGCTAGCTTATATAGGAAATTTGTGAAGAATTTTAGTGGGGTGAGTGCACCAATGATAAAGACTATTAAAGGGGGAAGGAAATGCAAATTTGTACGGACTGGTGCTACAGACAAGTCCTTTTAATACTTGAAGACAAGAGTCTGTCAACAACCTATCTTAACTCTCCCTGATTTTCACAAGGTGTTCACCATTGAATGTGATTCTAGTAAAAGAGCTATTGGGGGTGTTCTTAGCCAATAAGGGAGACCCATGGAATTCTCCAGTGAATAGCTTAATGAAGCTAAGCAAAAATACTCTACATATAATTTGGAGATGTATGCTATGGTCCAATCTCTGAGAAAGTGGAGGCATTACTTGTTGCCAAAAGAATTTGTTGTATTTACTGACAATCATGATTTGAGTTTTCTTAATAGGAAGGATAAATTGAACCATAGACACCTCAAGTAGATGGAATACTTGCAAGCATTTACTTTCACCATAAAGAATAAAAATGGAGTAGATAACAAAGTAGCTGATGCATTGAGCAAGAGGAATTTGGCTATACAAGAAGTGGCCTTGGAAAGTGTAGGTATCTATGTCCTCAAAGACATGTATCCCAATGCTGCAGACTTCAAGGAAATTTACCAAGTTTGTTTGGAAATAGGAGATAGATATCACATTGAATTTGTAGAATATATGATTCAAGAAGGATTTTTGTTTATGTGGAGTCAATTGTGTATCCTTGATTGTTCCATGAGGGAGAACATCATAAAAGAGATGCATTATGGATGTCTATCAGGCCATTTTGGTCTTGACAAGATACCTGAACTAGTAAGTTATGAAATTAATTTCCCAATAGTATGCAAACAACACTTTCGGTAAGCATACACTGAAAGAAAGGACAAGAACAAACCAAAGATCAGATAGAAAGAGATCACCAAAGATGACTAAGTACAAAGAGAACTGATGACACAACTTAGTGTGTAAACCAAAAATACAAAGACAGAAGGAAAAAGAGGAACCCAATAGAGGAACCTGACATACGGGATATAGTGCAGACCGATGAGATAGTTAAAGTGCAACTGACAGAACAAAACTGAAGGATAGTCAGTGCATAACTGACAGACAGAAACCAAAAGTTACTTGCAGGCCACAAAAAGTGGATCTGACTTCGACGTCAGATGAAGTATGCTTATTCTATTTATAGGATATTGATTTGTTTTTAAATCCATTTCTTTAGGGACAAGAAACATGAATGTAAGTTCTTTAATGAGTCTAACTGATTTAAAACACATAGACTAGGAGATCTAGGTACAAGTTGTAAACCTGATCTTAGAGTTAACATTGTTTTTCTTGAAACTTGATGATATCAATCCATCTATAAATAAATGATGCAATCATTCAGTATATATGGATGGAAAAAGATTTGAATAGAGAGGAGAAGATGAATGAAGCCAATGAGCACATCTATGGATCAGATTGAGAGTTTCAAGAACAAGAACAATAAAAGGTAAATTTGGTTATCAGATCCAAGAATAGAGGCTACCGAGAATCAGAGGTATTATTCAATCACAATAAGGTGATAATATTTTTCATGTAAACTAAATTAGATCTGTATTAGCAATAGAAGATTGCATTTAGCAGGTCAATTTTTAATTTTCTATTATTCTAACAAGTGGAGCAAAGTGTAAAAATCCTTTCAAGGAAGGTGGATTTAACAGTCCCACTACAAATCTCTTAATTGAGTGCACACTTAACAGTGTTTCAAAAGCTCCCAATAGATTAAACTTTAACAGGTCTCCATCGATACTCTTAATAGGGTAGATCATCAGAAGTGATCAAATTGTAAGCCTTAACCGACCCCTTCCAATCTAGAAATAATGAAGATTTTGTGGGTGCCATCCCCACCACAATTTTTACTTCCTAACATGAGTTTTATGCAATATCATATCTTGTGTTATGTGTCAAATTACTTTCATGAATGTTTCTATGAATGTTCACATGTATGATAATGTTATGAATTGGTATAAATCACTTCAAGATAGTATAGATCAGATTGAATGGATATACAATTGATTACAAAGGTTAATTGATTAAAGGATACAAAAGTTTTAGAAGTATTGATTCACCCCTCCCCTCTCAGTACATACTTCCCATTAATCCCAAAAATTGGTATCAGAGCTAAGTCTCTTCTTGGAAATCTTAAAGGCTTAAGAGAAAAGATAATACAATGGAGAAGTACAGACTTGATAACATTATTGAGAATAAAAATATTGAAATTCAAATGTTCTATGAACAATATAAAGAATTTAGAATCAATATAAGACAAATTTTAGATGAAAGAAATATTATGGAATCTCGCTGTAATGAGACGGATTATCATGAGGAAGAGACACCAGATTTCTTTGATTCTTGAGGATCAACTACAAGAAAAGCATCAGATACATCAGAAGAAAGCATCACAAGCCTAACTGAAATCAATCTACATCTGGATGGACAAGTTAAATCTTTGAAAATTGGTCAAGAGACACAGATGGTAAGGATGATTGATGTCATGAACAATGCTAGACAAGGTGGGAAAGAAAGAACACTAGCTATTTATGATAGAAGAAATATCACTGAAAAGATACAAGAAAAATAGTCTTAAATACAAAGACTTACAGAGCATCACCATGAGATTACAAATCAAATTATTCTTATGAGTCAAGAGGAAAACAAAATAAATGTTGAACTCATTGAAAGAATAGAAGCTATCGGTGAACTAAGAGATGAGAATGAAAAGTTGAAACATGAAATAAGAATTCAGCATTAGCATAATGAAATTATCAAGAAAGCTGAAGAAAGCAATAAAAGAATGGATGATTTTCTTGAAGGATAACGAAGAATCAACAAAAATACTGGTCTAGGTTTTACCGAGAATGGAGAATCATCAAATCAAACTGATCCAAAGAATGTCTACACAAATTCAAGACCAAGAAAGCTTACATGCAATCACTGTTGAAAGAAAGGTCATACAATAAATGCATGCAGAGGAAAAATGAAAGGTATTCCTAAATCTACATCTTCATTCATAGGATTTTGTTATAAATGTAACAAGAAAGGACATAAAGCATAAGAATGTAAGTCTAAGATGAAGAAACCAAAGAAGGAAACCTACATGGACAAATACTTTCCTACTTGCAAAATGAAAGGGCACACAACTCTTGAATGATGGAAAAAGAAAAAGCAAGCATTGAAGCCTAAAGGTCAAGAAACTCCCTATCAACCAAAAAGAGTCGGTAACCAGTATGTATGGTACCTAGCAAAATTATACATCATGTGGAAGATATGGTCACATTGCTGCAAACTATATGAGAGAGTGGACTAGAAAGTCTAGAGGTTGGACTAACCCCAGAATGGCATGCTTACACTGTCATAAAGCTGGTCATCTCAAGAAAGACTGCAGAGACCAAATGATAGAGACAAGCACATATCCCAATGGAAACAACATTGAAGACATTCGGAGGGCAAGAGACAAAATGTGGAGAAAAGCTTCGAACAATGATGAAGCTGAACCGAGCATGAATACAAATGGTGACATCCCATCCAATGGATTTGGTGACATCACCACCCCCACCTAAGCTGAACAAGTAAGTATGGATTTACATTACCTAAGTTATTATTTTACATTAGTTCCATAATATGTTGATATAATGCCAAATCAGCATAAGTAAAGATACATCATGGTATTACTTATTAAAATTTGAGATAACTATGCTTTTAGGCATATATACCGAAACCCGTCGGTATACACTCAAAGCCAAGACTGCCTACACTTACTGAGAAGCATTGGTTAAAAGAAAAGTTGTTAGTATAACCGTACCTCGTCGGTAAAAAAACAAAGTGAACAAGTTGTCTATGACACTGAAACCTGTCGGTAAAAGCAAGTGGAACAACTACTACTCTAAAATGTTATGATTGTCACTGAAGGAAAATAATGTCTTCACTGACTAACTCCGTCTTCATACACTAAGGATTTGGTAAGCATTTATGACACGCATTTTAGGGCAACAACTATAAATAGGGCAACAAAACAACTCATTGTTCACGACGACCAGAGAAAAGTGACGAAGGTGATTTTTTAACAGAAAGAAACTGACTCATAGAGAGACCACAACTCGACACATAGCACTCCAAAGCAGATCAAAAATATTTTCAAGAATAAACAGTAAGTTCTATAGAACTGACAACTCTATTTTTTGTGCATTTCATAGGAAGCCCTAATTCTGAAAATGGCCTCGACATCAAGAACCATGAAATCCAAGAACACAAAGAAGGATGAGTTCAAGCTCATTAAGAATTCAGCATGTGAGGAACCTAACTACAAGATTCATCCTTAGGTTGCCTCACAACCCAATGACACTGGAGCATTCTCACACATACTAGCAAGGGTTTTAATCGTGGAAGATGTTTGATGTTTTATATACTGCAAGATTGCAGAGATAGGAAATTAAGAAGTTGAAGAAGCTTATAAAAAGATATGCAACAAATATGGAACAATGAAAGATGAACATAAGGATATAGAAGTAAAAGGGCTCACCAATGCCCTAATGTTCCCGAAGGTTTTCAAAACCAAATAGATTCGGTTAGTGCTAAGCCGAATGCATAACCACAAGCTATGGCTTGATGAACCAAAGGTGATAACTTGAGATGTTATCCATGCGGTCACCGATTACCCTATAACTGAGAAATTAAAGGCACTAAAGCATCCACCTAAGGCCAAGACCGAGAAGATGACAGGAGCAAATGGGATGGCAGAGGACTGAAAGTTACCACCATAACCGATGATGAGATCAAATTCGGTGCATGCGTTCTAGGCTACAAATTCTTCCAAGAAAGCAGGTTGAACAACATTGCATCCGGTGCAGTAGACACAACCTAAAAGATTGTGAAGAAGGGAACACAATTAGACTTAACCAAACTTCTTCTAAATCAGTTGAAAGATAACTTAAAGACTATCAGGAATGTGAAGTCAAACACATGTAAGTTTGGCTCACTCGTAATGTGTATTTTCTTCTATTTTCAAGAAACATTCCCATCGGTAGGAGATGTGAAATGGGATAGCACCAAACCGGTCACCATGAAAATCAGTGAGCTCATAGCTACACTGGGAGATAACTTTGAAAAAGTCATGAATGAATACTTCACTGTATTTAAAGACCGAATGCAAAAGAGGGTAAGGATCCTCGAACAACTCATTGAGAAGTATAAAGATGAGATATGCTTCATGGTTGATATAGAAAATACATATATCAAGCCAGTTGTACCAAAGACAACATGGTTATAACCATTGGAGTATGAAATAAACATCGATCTTGAAACTAAGGCAATTGATGCCTTGATCAATGAACCACTGGATAAGAAATAACCCAAATTTGGAACATATGAGGAGGCCAAGACAAGAAAAAAATCTAGCCTAGTTGTTAAGAAAATTGTCAGGAAAAAGGACAAGATGGTAAAGAATCTCAATAAAATATTGTCGGCAGCTGAGGAAGAAACCGAGCAGGAAGAGGAAGTTGAACAGGAGGAAGAAAGTGAAGAATAGTTATCTATCGATAAAACTGAGGAAAAGGAAGACTCTGTTGGTCCTCTCAAATTTGGAACAAATTTGGAGTGACCATGTTAAATTTTTAGATAAGCTAGGTATGTACCCTTGAAAAGTTTGGTGAGAAGGCTCAGTTAGAATGCTTGAAAAAGACACCTGGATGATTTTCATGAGGTACACATTGGGAAGAGGCTCTAATGCCTTTCATTTGATATATGCAATGGGTCCCAGCTCCTAAATTTCAATTTTGATATGTTTAGGGAGTAGTCATTTTGAGGGGGTCACCTAAATCTGCATTTTGCTAAAGTGTCATTTTACTGTCCGGAGCCTACTTTGCTTCTGAATTCTTTCCACCCTGTTGAGTTTCATAAGCCATCATTTTGGGAATGTGTTTTATACATATCAGAAAGCTTATGTTTTAAATACTAGATCATGGTGAATCCATTTGAGCAATTTGCCAGTCTGATTCCTTTGGCACTTTGTTAAGTTTCCAAAAGTTGTTGAATGCAGATTTCTGAAAACCTTACTTTGAGGGCCTGGATCTTTAATCAGATGGATAGGTATAGCATCATGGTGTGTTCCCGGGTGTTGTAATCATGACAATGAACTAATATTTCTAGTTTGCAGAACCCTATGAAATCAGATGACAAGTTTTCTGGAACCATTTCATTTGTGAATAATTCTGATTCCCTGTGTTTTCAAGTACAAAATTGCTAGGTTGTCCACTTTGAGGTCTTGAAATTGTATACCCGGTTGAAAATTTTGGATAATTGAGTTGTCCTTCATATTGCAAACATAGGAGTGCACCTTTTTGAAGATTTACAGATTCCTGCCAATCCATTTATCCACTTTGCCAGAGCCTTTCCGTTTCCAATTTATTGAAGTTTCTTTTAAAATGCAGAATTCAGAATTAAATGGCATACTTTGTGGTTTCCCTATTTGCACCCCATTTGAGGTCAGACATAATTGAAAGTTGATCTTCATTATAGACCTAGGAATGAACTCATCTGAAGATTCCCAAACTTTGACCAATCCGGTAGATCACTTTTCTTTGCCGATTCCAAACCAATTTCTACATATCTGTTGTGCTTTGGTTTAGAAAGTGTTTAGGGTTCTAACTTTGCAGATTGGTATCAGTTGAACTGTTTGCTTTTAGAATAAGTTAATTAAGGATTCATGTTCTACATATGACATTCAATCAGGATCCAGAGGTTGAGATTCTGAAGGATCTATTTGATGGGTTTCCAAGTTCAGTTTAAGAGGCAGTTTGTTCAGTTTGCAGTGCAAAGCAGAATTTAGTGTTCAGAATGGCCATTTTGCAGGAGTGATATCTTTCTGTCTAAAAGATGTTTTCAGGAACCAATCAGGGAATCATGCTCATTGCATATGAATTTACTATCTGACTTGATGGAGAAGTTTTGGAATGTGATTTAGTCATTTTGTAATGGTATATCCGGATGAAATTTATGTTGTTTCAACATTTGCACCTATGTAGTTTTCTGAAAGGCTAAGTTTGCACTGTTATATATTGTGCCTGAGGAAAAATCTGGAAAGGCCTTTCTACATGTGTATTAAGTGGTAATGAATTAATATTCTTGCCAAGTGACGGGGTCAGATTACTTGTTTTAGTAAATTTTTGAGACTAGTCCCGGGAGCCAGTTGCCATTTAAAGGTTCAGTTTGCAAAAGTGATTACAAAGTTGTTTGTTTGATGACAATTAAGATAATTTGCATAGTATCCTTCACACTACATACATCATAAGAGATTAGAAGTGGAAGATGTGGAATATGTGAATGAGGTGCCTGGGCTTTGTTCAGTACTTGGCATGGACTTTTGGAAGACTGTCTGTGAAGTGCATCCAAATTTGCATGATTCAGTTCCTGGACAACTAAAGAACATATTATATGGAAAGATGCACAAACTTAGAAGCCAGCAATTAAGGAATTCAGAGCATGTGGTGGCATTGAAAATAATAATGCATTTGCATAAAAGAGCAGATGGGAAATGCAATACTAAACTGAACGCGTAGTTTTTTTTAAAATAGAGGCCAGCGTTAATTGTAAAGTTCTATATATGTTGCGCAGTGTTTTAGTGTTGTTTGCAATGAAAAATAAAGGATGGAGTATCACAGTATGTCCACGCAACATTGAATGTTAATTGAAACCTTACTTTTGCAAGAACATTGTGTAGACATAATGAAATGAAATCTGCAAAGCACATCAAATGTGAAGTGTCAATGCGCAGATAAAGAAAGTAATAGCCATGTGTTGTTTATTATAGCTGCCCAGACAGATAGGTTGCACAGAATTTGAAAAGTAGAGAGCAGTAAATACAAATTAGAAAGGCATAAATGTTTTGTACAAATCACCAGATGAGTAAGCATTGCGCAGCAGACTTTGGATGCTATGTAATACTTGAAGTCAGAGACAAATTGCTTACCAATTGTTCACGCCATGAAAGGAGGAGATCCCACACTATTTTTGGGGGCCAATATGAATGCAATGTTATGCCAATAATCAGCGCAGCAGCAATGGAAAAGGCATGAACTGTTTGACCAGAATAATGCATAGTGTGCTGTGTAGACTAGGAGGGTATTTGTAATGTTTTTAACATTAAAACTGTAAGCTTCATGGCATTAATCCTGTGCAATAGTATTAGTGGAGGGAAATTGGAGACTTTAAAACATTAAGTACAAACTACTTTACAAACCTACATTTGCCGGCAGCTTGTGCTAAGTAATGAAGACCAGACATAATGAAATGTAATCTGCAAACACATCAAATGTGAGATGAATCTACGCAGCATATAAGGGAGGAGTTTGCGCCAATTGGGGAGGAATACATTGGATTTTGGGGAGCTTGCATTAAAGTTTTAAAATTAAAACAACAAACATTGAGTTGCAAAAATCCAAATTACAGAGGAACTGCGATAGCATTTCGGGGAGTTGTTTGAAGTTTTTTTGAAATTTTAAAGTCAAAATTATAGAAGTGACTCCATAGAGAGGGGCGCCTTGACCTCTTAAAAAAGTTCATGGTCTCCATTTTCAAAGATATCAAGCCATTAGCAAGCATTTTACTCAGTAAAGTCCTAGGAAAATGAAAAACAGTGCATTTGTAATGTCCCACATTGTCTGTGCAGTGGCAGTTTTTGGTATTTATATGCCAAAACACTATCTTTATAGGTAAGTAAGAGAGCCTAGAGGCTCTTGGTGAGATCTTGAGGGCTGGAGGAATGAATCCATGGGTAAACCACTAAATTTTGAGCCCAATTTCAAAAATCACTTTCAAACATGGAAAGGAATTATCCCACATTCATGCCTCAGATGGATTTCAAAATCCTTATATGCCGAAACGAGAACATAGTAATTTGAAGGAAGGTGAGGAGGCTATCCACGCACATGCCCAGTCATTCGACACCTTGGTTTTCATGCCCGAAAATGGAAGAAAACAAATTTTGGTAGAAATGGCACGTGGCATCCGGTCGCATGGTCACGAGAAGTTCTGGTTGCACATTCATGAGAGGATCCAGTCGCTTAGTTGGGAGAAAAATTTCAAGTGACCGCCAGAATTCTGAGACTTGGTGACTAACCGCTAGCGATTAGTCGCAGAGTCGGGAGATGTCAGAGCTAGCCGCCGAGACTTGGCGACTGACCGCTAGCGGTTAGTCGCAAAGTAGCCAGAAGGAGATGATGACTACTATGACGAGGAGATAGCTGCTAGTTGCATGGTCACCAAATGGAATTAGGCACCATATGCCAGTCGTGAGGTTGCCCAAGGTTGATGGTAGAGTTGAAATTTGCTCGCGACTTGGAGACTAAGTGTTGTTGCATGGTCGCAGGTTAAAAATGCTAAGTGGGAATTTATTCAGAGACTGTGAGACTAAGGTGGGTGGCATGGTCTCCAGATTTAACTGTGGTTAGTAAAAATACTCAGAGACTTAGAGACAAAGGAAGAAGGCTAACCGAGGTTAAAGGCATAGTTAAAAGACTAGTTTATGACAGCGAATTAGCATGTGACACATGTCAATATCTAGTGAATTTTGGGCAAAATATGCATAAATGTGAGGATTTCAAAGACTTTAGAATGTGCACAGGATTAATTTTAAAAGGGAATTTTATAGTTTTTATTGCTAAATCTTCATATGTTTATTCCTGGAGGGTTTTTTAAGACGCTTGAAGTCAGGGGTTTTGCTAGGGAGATCAGATTTGGGGATGAGAAATAATGATTAAATTTGCACAGACAAGAAAAAATATATTTATTTGTTTTTAAAGACTTGACAGATGAATTTATGGGAAGATATTTATCAGAGGATAAATCAAATTGTTAGAGATTTCTGGGAGGATTTTTGAGAAGATATTTTCAAAGGGAAATATGACTAGGTTTCAAAGATATTTTGCAGATAGAATCAGATTTGGTGGACTTTTCAGTGGAAGAATGAAAGAGCTATTATGAGGATAAAATCAAATATTTTCTCAGACAGATGGAGTCAGTTATTAAAGATATATCAAATATTTTGAAGACTTGGAAAGACAAGTAAAATCAGATTTGTGAAGTCACCCAAAAGGTTCAGATATTTTGAAAAGAAGGAATGAGTAAAAGTCAGATTTGAGAGAAGGACAGATGTTGGCCAGACATAGTTTTTAGGGTCTCTCCTTCTTCTATATCTTCTCTTCTTTTTTATGTTTTGAGGGTTCTGATTTCAGGTTCCTATTTTTGGTTCCTGTGGAGGTTCCTAGTCTTGTTCTTGTTCCTATCTTTGCCTGGTTCAGTACAAGTTACCATTGGTTTGGAGATTTTATTTGTAAAGCATACTCCTTTTTCATGCTTAGTTCTTGAGTTTATTGTCAGGATATCTGGGAACAACTTGGATTAATGAGAATACAATGCAGTTCCTATTCATTATTGTCTTGTCTCTTTTGACTGTGGTTTATGCTCTAGTATAGTTCATTTGTAAGGCATCTAAAATATACCTACTACAAGGTAGTGTGTCTAATCATTTTTGAGTCTTTCTCAAGGAGAGAGTTAAATTTTGTAAATGATTTTAGAGAGTAGGACATGGTTTTGAAGATCTGATGAAGAAGTATTGAGTTGAGTAGATTGTTTGTAAGGCATCCAATCTGGATTGTATGAAGTTTGTAAGGAATTATTCAGTATTGCATTAGTTTATTATTGTTGACAGATGTTTTCATTGACTCTTTGCCCAAGGAATAGGCACTGATCTAGAGTTTGCTGAACAAGTGTTTTCTCCATTCAGTTATACACAAATTAATCAATTTCATCTAGTTTTTAGAACAAATGAGTTGAACTCATTAAGGACTCATGTCAGCAGGACAATGTCCATTTTAGTGATTCCTTGGAGAGTGAATCAAAAGGTTAGCCTTCCTTGAGTTTAAACTCAGAAAAAGAAGAAGGATAAACATCCTTATGCCACTGTTATTTGTTATTACAGTCATAATATTCCTTGTCAAGCTCTGTTTCAAAATTGTTGCAAGTCATTTAAAGAGTGGTATCTTATTGATATAATCAGAAATATAATAACATAACAGTCAAGACCCCATCCACCATTTGAAGTTCACTTGAAACACAGTGAACTATCTAGGTAATACCTGCCTGAGTCTGTGGAGCTCAAAAATGAAGAAGGATATTATCCAATCCTTAGCAATTAGCCTTTCTCCTTCCTAAAGGGAGTTTGCATTCAAGTATAATCAGTATACTATGATCATTAGGTAAGTGTTGCAAGAAAAAGTGCTAACAGAATCTAAGGAAACAGAGTCAGATTCACCACCTCCTCCACCAACTAAGAAGCCAAGGACAACAACTACTTCTAGGACAAGAAGCCAAACATCAAAGGACTCTTCTCCTTCGCCTTTAAAGAAAGGAAAGGTCAAGACATACAAGAGGAAAGCTGCCACATCGAAGAGAGGGAAAAACAAAAGAGGAAGGAAGTTTATCAGAACCCGAGAGGATATTGAAGACACTGAGCAGGATGAAGCTATAGAGGCAGAAAGTGTCAAGGTACAAGCTCCTAAATATATTTATGACATATGAAAATCTATTGCAAATTTTGGATATATTATAGATTCAAAGATTAGAAGATGGTTGAAATTAGACCCAAAAGATCATAATAAAATAAAGGATGTCATCATAGAAAAAATGTATAAATTTAAATATTTACCTATTCAGTTTGAAGGCAATCATGTACCAAGAGAACTATTGGATAGGCTATACTCGAGATGGACATTTGCATTGAAGAATGAGAAAGAAATAAGAGAAAGAGTACTTGGTAATCTCATGCCACCTAAATAAAAGAAGGTAGAAATAGATGAAATGATGAAGAAGTACAAAAAGGAGTTCTCATCGAAGTTGAGAGCATATACATTTCTTGAAGGAAATCTTATAGAGCTGGAAAAAGAGAGCCACAAGAAATGGTGTAAAATTATGATCAGACCTATTGAAGAAGAAAGCCCCGACAAAGACCTACAACAACAAGATGTTGATAAGGAAACTCAAGATGACACATCTGTTGAGTTAGACAAGGAAGAAGATGATACAACCAGAAATAAGAATGCAGAGGTTGCAGATGAATCATGGCCAGACACCACAAATGAAAACATTGTGGACACAAATATCATTGCCATCACCAATGACCTAGTAGAGGAAATTAATAAAGATGAAGATGTCATAGTTGCAAAGGACACAACCGATGAGCAGGGCACAATAGTTGATACTGCACAAGTAAACATTCCAGGCAACATGCCAATATTGATACAAGCTATCAATATTCTGCAAGAATCAAAAAAGTCACCTGAAAAGGATACTACCAAGGATGCAGGGAAGAAGAAAAGAAAGAAAACACCAATGGTCAGCAAGACATCAGAGCTAATAAAAATGTAACTGATATTGATAAGGTTACTGGAGGAGATAAAGAAAAGGATGCAGATACAATAGATAAGAATGCAGAAACAAAGAATGATGAAGCTAAGGACACCGATGAAGGAGACAAACAGAAAGATGGTACTCCTGAGGAAACTAAAAAATGTGCTACCGATGATGTGAAGGTGAATGTGGAGATGTCTATAGACACCCGATAAGTTAAAACTAACACCGAGCAAAAAAAAGAAGCACAACAGGTAACTTCATCGAGCACAACTGAGAAAGCCAAGAAATTGGCAATGGTTTTACATTCTAGTGATTCATAGAAGAAGAAGAAGAAATCAAAGAAGAGTAAGTTGGAAGTCTCCTTGGACAAACTTATAGAAATACCAAATTGTGACCCATATACACTTGATTTTGAAGCATTACAAGAATATGGAGAAATATGCCAAAGGAAGGCATTATAGGAAAAGCTGAAGAAACAACATAGTGACTCCATGGTACTAGAGACAACACGGGACATATTACACCAAATTGTGCCCGATGTTGATATTAATCAAAAAAAGCCAATACTTTAATAATTAGCCACTCTCACCGACTCAATAAAAACTCAGAATATAGATGCAGAGAAGGCAATTGAGGAGAGAGAAGAGTTGAAGTACCAACAAAATATTATTGGGAACATCAACCAAGAAGTGGTGGTAAATAAGGTAAAGCTATCAAAATTCATTACTAAATTAGATCCATTCATAACTGAAGCTATTACCTTGATTCAAAAATTGAGCACATTAGACAAGTTCACTAAAGAGAATAGTGAAAATATTGCAAAGCTGGATATAGATCTAGCAAAAAGTGCAAAAAGATTAACCACTGATGGAGACAATGCAATTAAATTGTATTATGAGAAAATCATAGAGATAAAATGGTTAAGAAAGGAACTATGGGAAGCAGAGACACATTTCATGGAAGAAGTAACCAAGCTCCAAGCTCAAATTCTACCAAACCTTACACTGCTTCAAAAACATATCAATTCAGCAACGCAACTGATAGCAACCCCCGAGATGTCTGTAGCAGACAACATCTATGACATGCACTCCAAGATCACACTCGAGCACATGGCTCTAGAGAACCTAAAGGAACAATGGGAGAAAATGATGGAAGACATGAAGTCTTCACACTCCCACATTTTTGATAAGCTCTAAGGTAAAGACCTTTGGCCTTAATATCAAAAAAGGGGGAAAATGATATATTTACAAAATAAAAGAGAAAATGATATGTATATTCATTCATTCAGATGGGAAAATGGTAAATATGTATATGTATATTCATATGGGAAAATGATATATATAGATAGAAAATGATATGCAGAAAGAAAGATATCATATGTACAGATATACCAACATATACATAGGGGGAGTTATTAAAATGACTAAGGATTATATATGTTGTATATACTTAATATTTTTTTATTATTTTGCACATATCAGTTTTTGATACTAATGTCAAAGAGGGAGATTGATGACATTAATTTACCATTAGTATACAAACAACACTTTTGGTAAGCATACACTAAAATAATGGACAAGAGAAAATGAAAGATCGGATAGAAAGAGATCACTGAAGATGACTAAGTGCAAAGAGAACTGACGACACAACTTAGTGTGTAAACCAAAAATACAAAGACAGAAGGATAAAGAGGAACCCGACATGCAGGATATAGTGCAGATCAACAAGACAGTTAAAGTGCAACCAACATAACAAAACCGAAGGACAGTCACTGCATAACCGAAAAACAAAAATTGAAAGTCAGTTGCAGCCCACAAAAAGTGGATATGACTTCCACGTCAGATAAAGAAAGCTTATTCTATTTATAGGATATTGATTTGTTTTTAAATCCATTTATTTAGGGACAAGAAACATGAATGCAATTTCTTTAATCAGTCTAACTAATTTAAAACACATAGACTAGGAGATCTAGATACAAGTTGTAAACCTGATCTTAGAGTTAACATTGTTTTTCTTGAAACTTGATGATATCAATCCATCTATAAATAGATGATGCAATCATTTATTATATATGGATGAAAAAAGATTTGAATAGAGAGGAGAAGATGAATGAATCCAACGAGCACATCTATGGATCATATTGAGAGTTTCAAGAACAAGAACAACAAAAGGTGAATTTGGTTATCAAAACCAAGAACAGAGGCTACCAAGAATCAGAGGTATGATTCAATCAAAATAAGGTGATAATATTTTTCATGTAAACTAAAATGGATCTTTATCGGCAATAGGAGATTTCATTTACTAGGTCAATTTATAATTTTCTATAATTCTAACAAGTGGAGAAAAGTGTAAAAATCCTTTCAAGGAAGGTGGATTTAAAAGTCAAACTAAAAATCTCTTAACCGAGTGCACACTTAACAATGTTGCTAAAGCTCCTAACATAGTAGACTTTAACAGGTTTCCACTAATACTCTTAATAGGATAGATCATCAGAAGTGATCAAATTGTAAGCCTTAACTGGCCCCTTCCAATCTGCAGATAGTGAAGATTTTGTGGGTGCCATCCCCACCACAATTTTTACTTCCTCACAGGATTTTTCTACGATATCATATCTTGTGTTATGTGTAAAATTACTTTCATGAATGTTTCTATGAATGTTCACATGTATGATAATGTTATAAATTGATATAACTCACATCAAGATAGTATAGATCAGATTGAATGGATATACAATTGATTACAAAGGTTAATTGATTAAAGGATACAAGATTTTTAGAGGTACTAGTTCACCCCTCCCCTATCAGTACATACTTCCCATTAATCCCAATAGTAATAAGGTTCTACTTCTGGCCCAAGATACAAACTGAGATAATGAGATTTGTAGAGAATTTCCTAGTGTGTCAAAAAGCCAAAGGCACTAGTTCAAATGAAGGATTGTACACACCATTACCCATCCCTAACAAACCTTGGGACTCCATCAGCATGGATTTTGTATTGGGTCTTCCAAGGACAAAGGTAGGTTATGACAGTGTTTATATGGTTGTAGATAGATTCTCCAAGATGGACCATTTCTTACCTTGTAAGACTACACATGATTCCTCAAGTATTGCAAGGCTATTTTTCAAGGAGATTGTGAGACTCCATGGTTTACCACTCACCATTGTTTCAGACAGAGACCCCAAGTTTGTGGGAAATTTTTGGCGTACCCTATGGAAGAAACTTGGAACAAATCTAGCTATGTCATCTTCCTACCACCCTCAATGAGATGGATAGACTGAAGTCATCAATAGGTCTCTAGGAAACTTGCTAAGATGCCTGAAAAGGGAGTATGGAGTAGCATGGGATTCAATCCTTCCACAAGCAGAGTTCTCCTAAAATGGTTATTTTAATAGAATTTCAAGACTCAATCCCTTCCAAATTGTCTATGGATCCCACCCTATGGGTGTCTTGGAACTAAGAAAAATTTAGGATTTTGGCCAGAGGAGTGCCCAAGATGAGGATTTTGCAGAAGTAATGAAGACCATTCATCAACAAGTGAAGGACAGGCTACAGAAAACCTCTGAAAAGTAAAAACAAGTTGGAGATGCCAAGAGGAGAGATGTCCAATTCAAAGTTGGAGATATGGTTATGGTTCACCTAAAGAAGGAAAGACTACCAAAGGAAAATTACACCAAGTTGATGACTAAAAAGATAGGCCTTTTCAGAATCTTGAAGAAATGTGAAAATAATGCATACATAATTGAATTACCTTCCACCATTGGCTTATCCCCCATTTTCAATGTAGCTAACCTATATCCAAACAAAGGTCCTATCACTGATGTCTCCATTGTAGGGACTCAAGATCTACCACAAGACAAAGAGCTACAAGATTTACCAAAAACACCAACACAAGAGATTTACTGCATACTAGACAAGAGGATAGCCAAAAAAAATAGGAGCTCCACCTTCTATGAATACCTAATCAAATGGAAAAACCATTCAGTGGAGGATTCTACTTAGTCAACACCTAAAGATATCAAGAAGACTAGTTTCAATCTAAAAGATCTCCCAACTCAAGGGACTTGAGTTAATTTTATCTTAGGGAGTATGGTGCAATGCACCCATGACTATCTCTATTTGATCTTAGAGGATCTTTTTTTTCATAAATGGATTGACCTTAGAGGATCATCCTATTTTGGTATTGAGATCCATGTGTGTATGGTCAAGGATCTCTTAGGCAACCTTATGAGCCTAGAGATGCCTTAGTCCATTTGGATCACCTAGTTAGGTTTCTGTTACTTTAAGCATGTTTTGTGTTTTTAGAGTCCTTAGTGTTAAGTTCCTTGGATTCAATTTATTCTTATCATTTTATGACAATTTTATAGTTTTGGATTCATTCCAAAAGTCATCGAGTGCAAAGAGACAAGTTTTTCCAAATGTTGCAAAAGTTGTCAAAAAGTTGCTCATGCAACTTCCAAAAGTTGCTCGAGAGTTGCAAGATGGTAGCCCAATAGTCATAGGGAATTTTTGATCAATCCACATTCACATTTTAAGTGTTATTAAGTGCTTACTTTGAACTAACATGGTTAGAAGTTCTGAAATGTAACTTTGATGCATGGGAAATGGAATATGAAGCGGTTTTTTGAGCATTTCTGAGTTGTACGGCCGTGTATGGTGTGAGATTGGGAAACTAAGTTGATGAATTGAATTTATTTTGTGTTAATGTCACTCTAATATTTATTTTAATTCATTTGGTTTTGATTTGATAAGTTTTGTTTGAGTTTTCCAAAAAGCAGTCCAGGAAAGAGTCTATTTGAAGCATAGTTTGCAAATGGAGTCCTAACTTTCATTTTATCTGGTGAATTTCTCTAAGATCCTATAAAATTCAAGTTAGGATGGTTTATTTAATGATTCTAAAAGCTCAGGAGATGGATCAAAGGGTAAGGCCCTCATGCATCAAGCCCGAGGTTGAATATCTCAATGTATTCATCCTAGAATGAAGGAGAAGGAAGTGTTATGTATGTTAGAAAGATTGGTTGAGTGAATTAGGAGTGGATTTGAGATGTAGGGAGTTATTTGAAGACATCTAAAGCATTTTTTCAACCCCATGCACCCAATTTCTAGTACTTTCCTTGAAATCCAAGCCTAATTAGGCTAATTAGGTCTACAAACTTGGTGAGAGTTAGGTGTTGCTGGAGTGGAGTTGTAATCTAAGGTTTTGGGGTCTAACATAAATTTATAAAGGGTATCTGGATATATCCTTAGTTTTCAAGAAGGTGATCAGGAGGAAAAGTTAAGTTGGAAAAACCTCCTGGATAGTACTACAAGGAATTCTAGGACAGTCCTAGATAGGTACTATACGAAAGGTGGAGGGCTGAACCAAATGGTTGTTCTTGGTCCTTAGTAAATAAGGAAGGTTTCCCAATAGTTAATTTTGAGTTGGTGAAGTCACTGGTGAAGACTTCTAGGTTGAGGCCTAAAATAGGACTAGTGTCGCTAAAGCTCAAAAGTGCAAGAATTTGAATTGGATTGTATCCAATTGGGAAAGGTTGGAGATTGGTTCTGCCACCTTGGATAGGTAGAAGACATTGTGTGGGAAAGGATCTAGGATCCTAGGGGAACCCAAGTTGACTTTGGTGTCTTATTGAAGGAAAAGGAGAAAGATTACACTTCTTGTTGTCACCTCTACATTACCAAGGTTGTTAATTAAGATTGATGAGAGGTCCCAACACACAAAATTACTTGTTAGGCCCAACTTATAATAAGATGGGATAGAAGATAACCAACTACACATCTAAAATACCACACTCCCAACTTGGGTAACTAGTGGCAGTTGAGGTCCTAGATTGGATGGCATTCCTGACTTTCACCATATATTTTCATGCCCCTTTGTTGATAATACTCTTCTTCCACTCTTGGGATGGGTTCTCCCCCTACTTTCACTAACATGGAAAGATTAGATATCCACATCACTACAATAACCACTCATTAACAAAATCAATATAAATATAGATAAATTATTGCAAATAATTTCTATTGAAACTTTCTTCCAAATATTCGACATAAGAATATAAATCATCCTTCTAATATAAATTCCAACAACAAAATGAGATATACATAACTATTCTTACTAGCAATTTACTTAACCAAAAAAACTAAAAATCACATGACCGTTATCATTAGACTTCACATTAAATATTCATTACAATTATAAAATAAAATGGTCACAAGGAAGGGATGTAACATATCCCGCCTTGTGACTCATCGTCCTTAATGATTATTCTTATCAATTTACTAATATGATCCAAAAAGGTTTAGTACATATGTTCAATATTCAAAACAAGTGAGGGAATCTCTAAAATATCTCATCATAATCCTCTTAATTATTATTGTCCTCTTAATATTAGTCCTATTGGACCTTTCATTGATTCACCTTGTAGTTATGTAAGTGTAACTTAGTTACCTCAAGCACCCTGACTGGTTGTATCGTTATGACTCCTGGATCCTACACCTACAAGAAATTACAGTCAATTACATGCTCAAAATCTAGTTTATATTTCTTTCATTAAGAGACATGAAAAACATTGTGCAACCAAGCGAGAGCTAGTGGTAGATAAATTTTGTAAGAAACTGGGTTGATAAATTCCAAGAACTCAAAGAGTCCAACACAGCAAGGTGCCAATTTGGATGATTTCCTAAATTTTATAGAACTTTTTTAGGTTTTGACCCTTATAAAAATCTTTCTCCCCATTTTCAAATTATTTAGGAGTGTGTTTTGCATCATCATAGTTATTTTTTCTATTGTTACCTTCAATATTCATTATTTAATTAGTTGCACCTATTCTTCCATTTTAGAAAGCATCTCAGGTCCAAAAAATAACTATCCTTGAGTTTTCCCCAAATGATGGGGGTTATGCACCTTCTACTGTAGAGTTCTTTAAGGGTGCCATCTTGATGGTTAATTGTTAGAAGTTATTATAGGAAAATTATACTAGAGGCAAATTATCCTATAATTTGTACTATTGGTCCATGTGACACATTCTATGTACCGATATTCTCAAACTGGGTTTACCCTCTCTGTCTTTCCCTCTGTCCTCGGATGGTATGTTGAGCTGATGTTCAATTGAGTTTCTAGTGCTGCAAAGAGGGTTTACCAAAATCTAGAGGTTATCCTTGCATATTTTCCTGAGATAAATTTCTTAGGTATGGCATTTAATGTCAGATGACATCTTGGTAATGTCAAGGCACCCTTAATAGGGTACAAAATGATCTTCTTTAAGAACTAGTCTTCTTAACACTAAAGATTTGGGTACATACATCCATCCCCAATATCTAAACAAGTCGTCTTTCTCAATTTGAAAATATTGGTACCTAAAATCATGGGGATCTTTTTGTAATGCTGCTATGACCTGATTGTAGTGGGTAGGTGCACAAATATGGGGGACCAAAAAGTTTCCACTCAATTTTTTGGTCCTAAAAAAGGTATGGCATGCACCACATCATATATGGTGCATGTCTTATGGTTTGGTGTGTTAAGATTTAGGCTTGGGCACACCAATCCTATATGAAATGTGCCATACTATGGCATGCACCACATATGGCATGCACTACATATGGCATGTTCTACATATGTTGTGTTCCACATTGCGTATGCATAATATGTTTGCACCATATTTGGTGCACACTAAATTATGTATTAAAAAATGATTTTCTCTTTGCATGATATATATCATGAACCATATTTGGCACACGCCAAATTATGCATGAGAAACATGAATCTCTCTCTCTCTCTCTCTCTCTCTCTCTCTCTCTCTCTCATTTAGGTCTCTCTATAATGACCCACCAAACAACCCTTGGAGCATAGGGTCAAATAAGCACTAAACATTTTCTTTTAAAGTAAAGACATGCATCACACATACAAGTGCATCTATAACCATAACAGATAATAAAAGGTAAAACATACTAGAATTAAATCATGATCATGCACAAGAGAAAGACTCAAACATCCTTCCAAATGTTCCTAAGAAAACCCAAGTAAAAGTGTGAATGATAAGCACGCATTTAATCTATCACGTGATTTCATTCTTTGTCCATAAACCTCATGAGTCATGACCGAACCTTCATCAATAGTCCTCCATCAAGGGGACTATTAAATCTATAAGGAATTTTAAATACACTGGTTATAAGGTAACTTTGAGCTTGTTCTTAAGTTTCTTTCAAGGGAAGAGTAAGTCTTAAGGGTAGTTTCAAAGGTTACAAGACTTTCATAATAATTTGATACATATATATGGGAATGAGAACGTGACTTGTAAGGCATTTCACCTGGGTTCTAGGTGTGTTATTATTAATAAGTTTCTAAGGATATATCTTCTTTTGACTCTTTTCCCTGGATTAGGCACTAGTCTCTACTGGTCTAGTAGTTATCATCATCAATCCATCAAAATATTGAACAATCATTTTATTTTCTATTTAAGAACATAGATGTTTAGGATCTATGTTGAAGAATATAGACATTATTGTTGATTCATTAAAGAACTGAATCATTAGGTTAGCCTTCCTGAGTTTGAAACTCGAAGAGAAGAAGGATTAGAATTCTTGTTTCACTGGTATTTTCTCTTGTCAAGATCATGGGTTGGCTTATGAATCTCTGCATTAGATTGGTTGTTAGCACCTTCAAAGTTTGTTATCAACAATTGCAGTAAAAGGCATGAGAAAATCATTGTGAGAAATAAATCCACTGTCTGATTTATTGTGAAACAATAAGTCATGAAAGGTACACCCACCTAAATATGTGGAGCTCAAAGTAGGAGGATTAAATTCTCATCAATTAGATACATCACGATGCCGATTGTTCCTTTGGAAAGAGTGAAAAATCTACTTGTGCTTTCTCAGATTTCCAAATAGTAAATGAACCATTACTTGATGATACATTTTTAGATTTGGAGGATGCTGGTAAAAGTTTTGATCAACAAGATGTCTCCAATATTTTTATGTCAAGATTTTATTTGGATAGTTTTCAACTTACTGTTATGACTAAGATTCATTCTTTTGTGCAACCTAATGTCCAAAATATGTCTGATTCCAGCTATTGGATTGAATTGCAATCTTTTTTCTTCTTAGTGGGTTAATGGTTGTAAAGAATGTAACAAATTTGTGTTACATAGTGATAATCACTATCAATACCTTGGTATTTTCCAGGCACCTAATAACAATGAGAATGCTGATTTTTGTTTATATGCTATGCTAATAATAAATTGCAGCATGATTGATCGGGCATATCATAGTGGTGATTTCAGTTTACCTTTGGTACATGGAGATGAAAATCAGATATTTGACAGAGGTAAATGCTAATTTTAGTTTTATGGTTTAGGGCTATTTCTATATAATGTACATGTTGTATAGCCACTTTTCTTTCAGTTGTGTGTTTGGTTTTCAATAAGGAACCCGATTTTGGGAAGTCAAGAGAAGAAATCAGATTTATGGTTTTCTGATTGGTCTGCTCCACCATGAGATTCTAAGTTCTTTGCATGATTGCATGGGTCATGCATCGCCAATCAAAGCCACTACTGGAACTCTAAAATTATGGATAAATTTTGAGTGACTAGATGAAAAATTTCTCTAAGGCACACATGACTATCCCTAAAAGTTTTGAAAGGGCCCTAGTTTGATGCAAGTAAAAAGAGACCCGATGATTTTTATGAGAAACTACTTGGAGAGTATGTTCACCACCTATCATTGGGAAATTATAGTGGGTTTCAACACTCAAATTTCAATTTGGATGTGTTTTGGAGATAGCCATTTGGAGGTCATAACCCAATTCTGCACTTGTGCATGTTCTCATTTTTTCAAATGACCCACTTTGATGGTTTATATCTTTGGCTAGATTGATGCCCAAGATATAAGGAGTGTTCCAAGATGTTGTAGCCATGAAAATAAGTCTTAATGCCCATTTCTAGATCCCTGTGAGTTCATATGACAAGTTTTCCAAATCCATTCTATTTGCAATTAATTCTGATTCTCAGAGTATGAAAATGCATAATTATGAAGTGTCCTACTTTGAGGTCTTACAATTTGTACCTAGATGAATATCTTGAAGAATTGAGTGTTCCCCTATATTTTAAACATGGAAATGATCCTTCTTGAAGATTTTTGGACTTTGTTCAATCCATTTGACTACTTTTCCCAGCCCTTTCCAAATCAGATTCCTGCATTTGTATTGTGTTTAAGTTTAGAAAGTAGTTGAAGTGCCAATTTTGAAGATTAGTTCCAGTTGACCTATTGACCATCAGAGAAATCTAGTTGGAGTTTCATAATACCTGTGTCAAAGTGAATTTATGTCTACGGTTTCTGATCATGAGGTGTGCATTTGGTGGGTTTGTGAAATCAAATCCAAAGGTAATTTATTCAGATTGCTAGAGTGGGCAGAGTTAAATTTGTAGTATAGCCACTATCAGAAGGTTGTAACTTCATATTAGATGATTGTCTTTGGATACTGATTGTGGGTCTACACTCCTTTTATGTGAGTCTTCTATTAAAATTAGGAGTGGAGTCTCAGGGATTATTTTTCCATTTGTTCAAGGTAATTTCCAGAACCAGTTCCCACGGTGTTTGCAAGTGTCTTTTCCAGTTTGTATTAAATAGTCAACTTTGGAGATTAAATTAGTTTGCCTCAAAAAGCATCATGGAGACATGGTTTTGCAGAGTAATAATAAACATGAAAGTCTCC
Organism: Thuja plicata; assembly: GCA_018584345.1. Taxonomy (NCBI): domain Eukaryota; kingdom Viridiplantae; phylum Streptophyta; class Pinopsida; order Cupressales; family Cupressaceae; genus Thuja; species Thuja plicata. The sequence goes on along the minus strand of MU224135.1, from coordinate 343,212 downwards.
ATGTCCTCCAGATTTAAGTTCTCTAGGAAGTCTTTTAGTCAGTTTTTAAAGCCGATTCTAGAGGCCAATTGCTATTAGTAAGATCAGTATTGCAAAATTATAAAAGTGGTTCTAATGGTCACCAATTCAATGCTTCATGGTCTAGTTGGTTAATGGGCTAGATGTTGGTAAATTGAAGGTAAATAATGTTCAAAATGATGGTTTTCAAATCAAGATGTAAAGGACATGGCACTAATTTTCAATTTGATGGCTAATGGTGATCTCTCTATTACAAAGAAGAAAGCTGGAAAAGTATACGCTATCCCAAATTATAATAAGCCAATGAAACAATGAAATTATTATGAAGAGAATTCACTATTTGTTAGAAAAGGGTCTTTTAAAGGTTGGCTGACAAACACAAGTTCAGTGCATGAAATGGAGGAGGATTCCAGCGCAATGAATAAAAACATTTAAAACATTCAATGAAAATGTAATTGACAAGTATCATGCCTCTAGAAGCCCGTGCAGTATATTTGGAAGGGTCTACGCAATGAACTTAGATTCTTGCACATTTAGTTTATGATAAAGGGGATTTCAAAACTTTCAAGCTAATGTAAAGCAATAACATCCGATAAATGACATGAAGGCATGTGAACTCTTTGACAAATGATATGGAGGGTGAGAAGAAGTGCATGGTATGGTAGATGGACTACACCATGTTTCAAAAGGAAGCAACATATGGTTTAAAAGTCCATGTAGATTGCACTTGGCAGGTGTAAGACAAAGACTACACATTGGAAAAACAAAGTGTTGTGCCAAAGAGGTGAAGGGCTAAGTAGTGAAGGGAGGAAAACAAAAACTTTGAAACTCTAAGAAAATATGCACTTGGCATGTCTAAAATATAAATTCTACAACCTTTCAAAGAAACAAAGCTATGCATTGGAGGAAGGTAGCCTACACCCAATGTTTGATAAGGCCGCGCAATGTTTGATAAAGATCCTGTGCATTGGAGGGTGGAAATCTATGTAGGGTAGATATTAAGGAGGTCTGCACATTTTATTTTAAAGCAAGGCCAATACATGAATTTATAAAATAAAACATTAAAAGCTTCAAAGCCAATGCCATTGGTAAGTGTAAATAATAGAAGGAGGACCCAACGCAGAGGTTGAAATGGTAAAAGGTTTTAGAAAAATTTTATGCATATATAATTGGTAGATAAAGCTAAATCCCACTGACAAGGAGGTGTTGTGTTGGAAAATGGAAGAGGAGGTTGCACTTTAAAACATTGAAAAGAACTTTGAAAACATTCAAGCGAATGTCATTGGCAGGTGTAAATCCTCCAAGTCTACGCAAGTTTATGAGGAGGTCTTAACATTAATATCCCACATGTGTTGGGGGGAGGTTTATTGTAATGTTTTTATATACCAGCACATATATGTATTGTGAAGTAAAGAGCCAAGAGGCTCATTGGCGGTCCCTTGGCCAGTGGGATGCTGCGCTAGCCAAAGGCAGGTGGAAACATGTTTTTGGGCGTGTAGAAAGTGAAACCTTTAAAAACTTACAAAACATATATCCCACATTGGTGGGGTGAGTGAGTTTTCAAGTGTTTAAATGCAAAAGGGCATACACTATAGTTTGAAGTGAAGAGTGGAGGCTCTTGGCGCCCGCGCACAGGAGGTGCCTTGGTATGCATGCCCAAGAAGTCACGAAAAACATTTTTTTGGTAGGGCCCACATGCAGATGAGATGGTGACATAGTATCAAATGGACAGAAGTGCCACTAGTACAAAAATAGCAATATATAACCAAATAAACTACCAAAAATTATAGATAAATGACCAAATTTGGTCACGTGATCAGTGGTAGTTTATTTCTGGTCATTTATATTGTGACTAAATTTATGACTAAACTATTTTAGTCATTTGTTTGGTCATTGATTTGGTCATATATTTAGTCATTTATTTGGCTATTTATTTGGTCATTTATTTGGTCATTTGGTAGTTTATTTGGTCATTTATCTGGTAGTTTATTTGGTCATTTGGTAGTTTATTTGGTCATTTATTTGGTCATTTGGTAGTTTATTTAAGATAATATTTAAGATAATTTTTTAATAAGATGTCTTAATTTGAGACAAAGTAAAAGTTGTGTATTGTCTTAAAAAATGTCTCTGAAAGAGTGGCTTAAATTATTGTCTTAAAAATTATCTCTATAAGAGGGTGCGGTGGAATTGAACCACCATCCTCCTACTTGTAAAGCAGACACTCTTCCATTGAGATAGGACCCTTTAAAAACAATTAATACCCTTCAAAATCTAGGGTCTTAAAACATCCTTTGGTCTTTAATGCTCTTGTTTGATTTGCTGTTATCTACCTTAGATATGGTTCTCTATCAATGACACTTGATATTAACTTTGTGTTTGTTGTTCTTTATCATAAACTCAAGCTTGCTTTTGTTACAAACTACTTCTATATTATCTTTTCACACATCTCCCTAATCATGAAAACCCTTTATCATTGGATGTTGTTGTTTTCTTTATATTTGGAGCTTCTTCAATGCTTGGATTTGGCATTCATTTCAACAAAAAACAAATTTTGTTCAAGACACTGCTGTTACACTGAAACTTGGCTTTTCTTGATTGAAAAAATTCCCACTATTCCATAAAACTTGTTGTTCATCTCATGATCTATTGTTATTATGTGAATCTTTACTCTCATTTCCATATTTAACGCTTCCCTTGATCCATTAATGCTACTCTTTCAATAGAAAAGTGATACTCATTGAAAATGAACTCTATTCTTTCAAGGAAAAATGTACTAGATGTTCATGCAAAATTGGATCCTAGTCCTTCAAGTTTCCATCGTTGCAATGTCAATAATATTCAAAACAAAAGTTCTAGTGTCACCTAAATGCATTTCTTAGATGGTAAAACTTATACTTCATTGATTCCATTTGTTCAAGAGGCTAGTATTATGGTAGGCCAACTTTCTTCCAGAGTTGTCAATGAAACATACAAAACACGGGATGGAAATTTCTTGGACATGAAAGATTCAAAACTAATCAACTTAATTGAGAGAAGAGTGGAGCCAAAACTTGATGGTGGTGTCGTGACTTACTCAGTCCATCCTTTGAAATGAAAACTAATGGATGATAATTGTTCCAGTGAATCTGGATCCCAAAAATCCAAATTGCAATGTGCAAATAATAGCAAAGTGTGATTTTTAACTATGTCCTCTGAAAATTGCTATACAAGGCATCTCATCAGGACATTGTCAGTATATCAGATTTAGCCCCTGATCATGATAATTGTAAATAGAGGGACCATTCAATGCTTAAAGAAACTATTTTTACACTTGTTCTAGAAGAATATTTTGATGATGATGTCGAGTATCTTTTCAAAAGTGCAATCCATGCACCATTTTCTTAGAGACAGTCTACTAATAAGATGGCATTATTGATGGATAAGGTTGAAAATGTGGCAAATTGTGCATAATGAATGGATACTAATGACCAATAACCAAAGACTTAGAGATAATCCTATGGTCCAGATATGTCCCATGGTTCCCAAACAAATCTAATTGTTACACACGATGAAATTACTTTTAACAAATGCCATAGTGTTTTCACTTATCTTCCAACGCTATGAGATTCAAAAATAAAAGGTAATTGGCCAAAGATTCAAAACAATGATTGCAAATTGTGCGTCTGGAAGACTATAGTGAGTTATCCAATTCAATGAGATCAAAAAATTAGATTCTCTCTCAATTCTTCACCATAATTGTTTGAAGAATAATAGGCAGTTTGAAGATGCATTACCCCCACCAAGGTGTTGAAGATGGATTGAATGGCCCAAGGGTGGACAGAATCATGAAGCAAGTGTGTTCTATATTTTGAAAAGTAAGGAACACCTTTTTATTGTGTTCTCAAGGTGACTGTCTTATGGTGAGGCATGACTGTCCTAAAAACTAGGGAGCTGAAAGAGTATGCATTAATCAAACAGTCCATCATATAGTAATCCCTAGATAATTTAACAGTACAACAATAGTTGACTCCCATACCAATTCATGTCTCTTTCTTTTAGTCCTGTAATGGTAATTATTTGATTAATGTTTAGACATAAGCTCTTTCTTAAGTTCTAGTTCTTAGTTCACTAGTATAATTTTTAAAATAGGTATCAACCCACTACAAAAATTTGATGGCTAGAACAAAGAAGATACTTGATTAACTTGATCGAGCTTACTTATGATGTTAAGTCAAACATTTGGAAATTCATCTTTTAGGAGTGCAAGAAAAATAGGAAGTAATTGTTCAATTGTTGCCTCCTGTAAACAATAAAAAAATGAATTGCATGAGAGAGCCTCAAAAAACAAAGCAGTGCACATCACCAATACCATAATAATATTAAATAAATGACTAATGAGTAATATATGATTGAGCAGTGTAAAACCATGAAAATGTAAAATGTGACTAGGTCTCAATAATCCATCAGAGTTTTAAAGAATTTTGTAGATGCAAATTCAGTAGCATGCATTTAGGACAGGAACTCATTTAGTAGAATTTATGGTTAAATTTTCCAATGTATCTTTAGGTAAGAGTTGATAACCAATAAGATGGACATATGGATTTCTTTCAACACACAATTCTAAGATGGAATAAGCACAGGTCCTTGGAAAATAAGAAAACTGTGAAACCACTATCTAAGTACCGCTTCTACAGAAAATTTATGGTCACTGGCTAGCATTGGCTGGAGTAGTCAAAAATTCATTTTCCCATACTCGCAGGACTATGGCTCTATGGTGGTCTAATGATAAGGTAATAATAAATAACAAAAATTAGAAGCTAAAGTTGTTTACCACAACATATTAAATGAGAATATCATACAAAATGTTTTTTAGCAATTATAGAATGCAGAAATATGAGCATAAGATACAATCTACCAAATCAAATCTTACCTTCCCCAAAACATGAGTCATACCCATGATGAAAGAAGCCAAGGAAGAATGGGCATGCTATGAAGAATCTATTGACAAGTCCTGTGAAGACAAATCTAACTTCATGAACAACTAAACAATAGAAGTGAAATTATAACAATTTTTAAAACAAGCAAATAATTCTAATGAAATTATAGCTTGTACAAATCAAATTACCTTCACACAAGGAAGTATGTGTTGGATTGTAAGCTGAGGATTCAATATTCTACAAAACTTGGTCACCTTTCCTACAGCTGCAATACAAAATATAGTATTAGTCTTAAAAGACTAAGAAATGACAAATCTTAAACCTATCCATAACATTTGACAATGTGTTAGTTTTTTAGAGGACAAAATGTAGCTGCAAAGGAGGATGTGACAATAACATGTTCAGTTTATTTAGCATCCATTGTTCAAGCAAGATATCATTAAAATAATCATTATGGAACGAAGGGTATGAGATCAGTGATTAGATGAGCCTAACCATAGTGCTTAAATGATTCTATTATGAAAAATTAATGGTATACAATGGTTGACAAAGGTCATTTATCATACAAAGGCATGCGATGGAGACAACAAGAAATGCAATACTCAAGCATGATGCTAAAAGACAATAACACTAAAGCTTGAAATATAAATAAAATAGGGTATAGAACAAATGTAAAAAAAATACATGATATGACACAATGTTGAAAATAAAAAATAGTAGTCCTAGAACATTGATCATAGGGATCTTGAAAAGATAGAGAGTATAAACCATAAACACTGATGACCATGACTGCTATAAAAGACATGGTTGCTATAAAAGAGATGTTGTAGAAATAGTAGAAGATAAAGAAGATACAAACTTGTGTACCATTTCAAATATTTCAAACACTAGGAACAAATGATATTCTAATAATGGAACATATGTAACATGTATCACACAATAGAGGAATTAAAAAGATAATGCCTCAAAATACATTCATATGCATGGCATTCATACCAAGAAACCAAGAACTAGGTCGGTAAAGTCAATTAGAGTACTTTCTTGTTTTCTGATAAAAACATGTGATTTATTTCACAATATGCATGGAATGTAGATAAATAGAAGACTGAATTAAAGGAAGATCATTGACTTACCAACTGAACTAATTTAATTCAGAAAAAAAAACTTTTAGGTATACTTCTCCATAACAATTTACATAACAGTTTTAGCAATTTCATGTTGAAGTAAACCTCTAGAACTTCAACAAGATTTTAGAAACATAGTAACCACATTAAGAAACATAGTTTTCTTTAGATTTTAGAGTCTTTATACTATCAGACTATGGCTACCATCCATCAACATTCCACATGAGGTTGCAATTTTGTACCCTATTTGCATTTATATATATCTAGATTAGTTTATCATCCATCCATATTGTTGGTAATATCGGTGTCAACTCTATTTGACAAAATCTTTGCTACTATCTATTTATTTTAAAGTAGTTGATATCTCTAATTAAAAAATTTCTAGAAAAGAACATTGTAATGAGTGCCTTTCAGTTTCTCTTAAATTTTCTTTTATAGTGAGTCCTTAGATTTTAGAGTTGCATTGGTACATAAAAAGTGCTATGCTAAAAGTGTGTACCATAGGGAAGTCAAACAAAGGTGAAAATGTTATTTCAAACCTGCAGAATTGTGACAACTATTACTAACATTCCCAAGAGCATTTTGGTCTGACACAAATGTCTTATACAATTCCCAGAAGTCATTAACTCATCTTGCCAGATGTCAAATTCTAAACTCTTAGCTTAATGCAGCTTCTCATATCGATTAACTGTGAGTGTCTTTTTATTTTTTGGCAGATGACAGTAGGCATGTCAGATCGACAATTACAAGTTGATGCAAAGGCTGATATGAAGATGGGTACACAAATATGAGATTACTTTGCATGTTTAGATTTTCATAATACATATAGTTTCTTCATCTTGATTGTTTTGAAGGTTTATCCACCCACATGTTAGAAATGTAACCTATGAACAATAAAAGTACATCTGATCTAGATACTAGAATATTCTGTTTCTTGCTTTCTATTTAGTTATAATTTATTATCCTTCTTTAGTTGTAAGTTTTTGCAATAAATACCTTGAAATGGTTTGTGACAGATTACAATGTCTTCTATAACACAGCCACAAAATTCTTGAATAATTCCAAATCTGTTAGTGCCTAATCTGATTCTGCACTTTATAGCTTAGTTGGATTCTTGTATCCGATGGAGTTATCTCTATCTGAAGGAACTTCACTAAGTGAAATTTCCCTTAACATATTTTAAAACCATTTAGCATAGCAATGCAAATATCAGTTGACTACATGATATATTATCTAATTTAATTTCAAATGCATTTTAATTTAGTGCATTGTTGTTTCTCCAGGCAGTGAACCGATGGGGCTAATATCCTCTGATATTGATAGGTTGTTGGATATTTTCCACCCTGAATGGTATGCATGATTTTATTGAACCAAACAAAAAGACATTTTGGCTTTCTTTTCTTAATGTTGGAACACTAGCCTTGATGGTAAGTTCTAGCCCACACAATGGAATAGTTTTGTAGTTTTTCAAAAATGTTTTGGGACAAATCCCACCTTTTATTTTACTCCTAGTAATCTGTGCAGTATTAATAAGAATATTTAGGCATAAATGTCTAGTTTTCAAACTGATTTTCTGATACATCCCTTACCCCAATGACTATATTATTAGGACTTTTTTATTACATTGTAAGGGAACAGTGATTGCCTTCCACTTAGCAATGTGACATGGGACACAAAATTTCTCACCTTCTCAATACATCAACTTTTGAGGGATCAAAGCTTGTGTTAGGATTGGGTGGTTTCTTTTAATTACTAAACTCATGTAGGGAAGCATCTTAAGCCTATTCAAGGTGGGTGAGGGGGTGTGTTGAATCTTGATTTGTTTTCAGCACCTGGTACAGACATTTTAGATGATCAATATCATTTAAGCTTGCCTGATAACGTAAACTTACCATATAAGTTTATATTGTATATCTATAAACGATATTGATCTATGAAACAAACCTCAAGAACGTAATGCACTATAATTTTTATATAATCATAAATTTAAACATATATAAATTTATTTTTTTGGTAAAGATAATTAGGCTTTTGATCAATGCACTCGCTTATCAATGAAAAAATCAAAGAATATAAGGAAGAGCTTATCATTGAGCTTAACAAATCACATAGACCTAACAATGGAAAGCTTGTATTGAGCCTATCAGTGAGCTCAACAAATCACATAGGCCTAGAAAGCTTTCATCAACCCTTTAAGAATGTGTCAAATCATGCAAGCTACCTTCATACACAATGCAAATTGATCAATGATCATCTTCTTGGAGCTGGAGCATCCTGCTAAATCAAAGATGGCATAAATATAGTCTCTCCTTAATATACTCAAATATCAGTTCAGAACAAAAATCACATGTATCATACTTCCAATAGGTTTTACATTTCTGTGATAAACACATAGCACACCCATAGGTGCCTTGATTCTGCTAAACATTTAATCCTCAGGAAATCATTTAGGTAAAAATATAGTGTTGTCTTATAATATTTATAGGTGTGATTTACAAGTTGGATTTATGCCAACTATGCCAGATAGCCTAATATTGGACTGCCACCTTTCATTATTTTCTTGACAAGCAAAATTCAAAATTTTCAAGAGCTTGAAAATAACCTGGTATACACATTTGTTAATTATCTTGACAATCCATCTCCATATTCACTTTGTATAATCTTAGGCAGCATCACTACATATCAACACAAGTAAGAATCCTACCTTGTCTATGAAGAAATAAAAGGTTAGCAAGGGACTAAGGAGATTTTCTTGGGTGGAAATGTTTCCATATTGGCTTTGTAGAACTTTGGGTACCATTTTTAGGCATCACTAGTGGCAATAAACTGACTGAAATATAAATAATTAGAATGTCAATAAGCAATTAAGGGGTTTCGTTGGTTGACTGTCAAAGACATCCACTTGGAGAAGATGGTCATTCAGAATATTTAGACTTGAGAACCACAAAGGTCTTAGTCAACCACCAAATATATTGGCCATGTTTCTTTTAAATAATCAAATTTCCAAGAGAGCATAATGATGAAAAGATGCCCTTTGTTATGTGATAGAAGTTTCACCTGGCTGAGTAAGGTAAAATGCTGACCTAAATATATACTCTAGTTGGGTACAAAACTCTTATAGGACAATGTGTTGAGGGGTGGTTAACCTACCTAGAATCATTCGAGAAAGCATAATAATATTTATTCATCCTATGAATGGCTAATTAAAATTCCTAACAGTAGTAATCTCAAAACTTTTGAGTAATATAGAAAAGTTGTCATAAGAATGCTAAAGAGGCATATCCTTTTCATGATTTTTTTTGAAATTTAGACTTAAGCTAATTGAAGTATCTTAAGTTGTAATCTTTGATAGAATTAATAAATATAATGTTTGGTAGTGAGACACTTCGTATATCCTCACAACATATTGGACTATGCCCACACTTCACCTACTCTTAGCACCCTATCATAAAGAATTCTTCCAACCAAACTCAGAACCTAATGTCCTTACTGTCTAGTCTATGATAGTCATACAAACTTCTATAAATAATAACAAAACTACCCTTTATTTGGAATCATAGCCCCTTATATATCTTTGGACAACCTATAGTCTTCCCAATACCCTTCTCACATCCCACATGACACTCATAACACTTCACAATCGTTGGTGTCGGAAAAGTCTTTCTCAACAAACCCTATCGTTGTTCTTTCTCAGTTTGAGATAGTTTCTCATTCCATTCATGGATACATTATACATGTAAATTAGTGCATGGCCTCCTACAAGTTCAAATACATAAAATACATTCCCTCTCCCATGATTCTACCAAAATAGAGGGCTAGGTGAACGTAAAACAAAAAGACAGATACATTTTGCAATGCCACTGGTTACCCTAGACTGGGGTTTGACAGTCCACCACAGAGTTGGGATCTCCCTTGTTACAAAATTAAAATAGAAGAAACAAAAGGAAAAATAAATTTTATTTAGACCTCCATCTAATCCACTAAGTCTTCCACCAATTGGTTATTATTTCCACATCAAAAATTCACTACAAATCAGATTGTTATACTGAATAAAACATGAAAAGCGCAGGAAACCAAAACTTTATTGAACAAAAACTAACTTCGTTGACCTCTCCTCCCCTTTTGGGAATGTTTAAAATATATTTATGATTGTCCCAAACATGGGAACCAACAAACCACTTAAATATCTGGCGCAAGAGCACCTAGAAGAGAAATTGAGCCTCTGGGACCAGGTGAATGCAAGGAGACCAAAGAAGGATTCCAAGATGTCAATTTTGACACCCTAAGGCCTCTAATGGATTTTGATGTAGTTGAATTTAATAATTTAAATAAATATATTAAATGTACTAATGGTCCTAAAAGGACCATAGGACCAAATAATGTAATTTGTAATTGGGCAAGGGACAAAAAGTGTTTTAGAAGGATTAAATAATGTAATGAAATCCATTGATGTGGTTTAATGTTGGGTAGAAGTCCCTAGGAGTCATGCTATGAATGTATTTTTTGTTTATCATGGGATGGGCTCCCAGTAACATGTAAATTAAGTTACTAACCCTTTTATTACAGAAGGAAGTGGATTAGAGGGTGTACACCAAGGAATTACTCATAGGAAGAGCACTGATTTAATGGCTAAAATGTAGCAGTGGTATATGCCTTAAGAAGGTGTTGTTTTTAGTTGAAACAACCTTATTAAATTTTTAATACATGATATAGGACCTTTTTTTGGAGTTTGGAAGTGAAGGGAAGTACCTAAACTAGGAGGCCCTAGTTTTGGGACTAGTTTGGTGAGAGTTTTGGGGTTTGCCTCTCTAATCAAGTCAAGTGGCCAAATAAACTTGAAAATCCTTTTTTTAGGCCAATATAAGACTATATTGAAAATGGTGAGGTTTGGGGTTGAGTTTACCATATACTTTCCTTGTAAAAGTGGTTAAAACTCCCCTATAAATAATGAGCTTTGTAATTTATATGTTGTTGGTCCAAAAGAGTCATACCCAAATTTTGGATGTGTTATAGAGGGCCCAAATTGGTGTTTTAATATACAATTTAATCTCCAAGTGTTTTGGGAAAATATTGAGAAAATGGGAAAATACAGTATTTGTTGTTAGAAGAGGGCTTGTTGGCCTAGTTGAAGGGTGATATTAAGGGTTGTGGTATTTTTGGAAGCCTAGAACTTTTTAGATTATTGTTCCACATCAGTTTAGATTGGAGTAAGGGTTTGGCATCATTATAACATGTGGGCTAAGGTTAGGTTATGGTTTGACCTTTTGGAGGCATAAGGTGCATTGGGAACACCTACGAAACATAAGGTATTTTGAACTTTCACTTGATCCATTTAAGAATATTCTTAATACCCAAGCCTTTGCATCACTACCTCCCCCAAACCAACAAGAACAAACTTTTAATAGATTCATTAGACTAATATGATGTTGTTGAGTTGACAACTAAGTTGTCAACTTCAACAACTTATTAACTTAAAACAATGCTGAAGTAACTGGGGGCCTTACCACATACAACACACAGTGAGAATGTGAAGAAAAAAACAACAAAATGTTAAAGCATTGCAAACTCAAATAAAATAGTCATAAAAATAAAAAACATAGATGAAGCAAGTAATACCAAAATAAATATCTTCTTGCAAATAGGTAAATCCTTCAGTTATCATTCTCTAGAAAATATCAAATCCTAGCATTTTGTACCTATACACCAAATGTATTCTGGGTAGCCAGTTTCTTTATTGCACTTGCAACTGAAATTGTGTCTTGAGTCTTGACCAGATGCAACCGCCAATAGGGTCCATCTTTGTTGGAAGAAAATAGGTGTTAGACTAGAAGGGCACTTTAATTTTTTTTTAAATATAATACAAATAACATCAAGGACAAATGTACAGTATAAGAAATATATTATATTTGCAGTATCAATTTGCACACCATTGTAGAAATCGAATACAAAATAAATAAACCTGAAAAATGTGGACATCAAAAGGGAGGGCATATCAATAAAGATAACATGAGATTAGGGTAATTAAAGTTGGATAATTACAACAAAGTAAGGTGAAAAACTTTAGGCATCTACAGTGGATATGCACAAAGTGGATTTTTTGAAAAGGCTTTAGAAACTTTCAAGAAAATGCACTTGGAAATTGCAAAACCAAATTCCACAACATTAGCTAGCATCATCCCTGTTCATGCCAAATTGGGAGCTTCAAAGTATGGACATCCATCAAAAGATAAAGGATAGAGGCATTTGACAAATGTTATAGTTGCAATTGCCTTGGTATAAATGTATGCAAAATGTGGAAGAAATAAAGGCACACTAGTATCCCTGAAAGAAATATGGTCTCAAGGATAGAAATTATTGAAGGATATACACAAAATGGAATTTTTGAAAATCTTTAGAGACTTCCAAGAAAATGCAATTGACGGGTGTAAAGACATATCCTTTGGAAGCATCCTCCTTGCATGTGCCGAAATTGGAGATTTGGAATAGGGTATTTACATCCATCAAAGCATATAATGGAATGGGTATTTTAACTAGATATTTTAGTTGTAAATGCTCTAGTAGACATGTATGGAAAATGTGGAAGCATAAACAATGGACTTAAACTATTTGAGAGAACACCTAAAAGAGATTTCATATCATGGAATGTAATGATTTCAAGATATGCACAACATGGATTTGTTGAAAGGGCTCAAGAAAATTTCAACCAAATGCAATTTGAAGGTATAAAGCCAAAATCCATAACTTTTTCTAGCATCCTCCCTTCATGTGCCAAAATGGGAGTTTTGGCATAGGGTATGGAGATATCTTACAATCAACCTAGAAACAAAAACACCTTACCCTTCTAGGGTGAAATTTATAGCATGCTAAATAATGTGTAAAATGTTATGAATAAATTATATTCACACTGGTTTCTGTACTCAATTCTATGTTTTCCTTACATGTTTTTAGTTACAAAAGTATGATTATCTCTAAATAGATGTTTTATGTTGAATAATTGAAGTAACCAAATTGTGTTGACACTAACCAAATTGTTGTTTATTAAGTCTCAGATAAAAAATGGTTTCAAGGGGTGGTGATAATCCTCCTAGGGGTAGTGCTACAGCTGTTGGGATGCGGAGGAGGAGAACAACAGGTGCTGGAGCTGGAAGTAGCAACAACAACAATATGCTGAGTTTTTATACTGATGATCCTCTAGGACTAAAGATCACACCTACTATGGTATTAGTGATGAGCCTTGGATTCATTGGTTTTGTAACTACTCTACATGTAATTGATAAATTGTACTAGTATAGGTCTGGAGGAATGTGATGATATTCACAATCTGGCTAGAAAACAGAGTTGGAGTAGTAAATGTGTTTTTTTTATAATAAAGAGAATGCAATTTTGAGTAACTAAAGTAGAAGTGTTCTGCTAAAAACATGCTTCATGGTGATTTTGGTGATTTCAGATTTGAATGGATAGAATTCATTTCCAATTCACTTCAAAGTATTGAAGAATGTTCTGTTTCAAGTTTTTGATATATAACTCATTTGTTAAGAGCTTTTGTACACATTTGTTTCAATTTATTGCTTAGCACATTCACTCTCAATGGAGTGTAGTGTTGAATTATAGATCATGCAAGCTGCTTCTTGTTAGGCTGTTGAAGATTCTATAAAATTTGTATTTGGGGTAAAAAATTTAATATGCTAATAGGTGATTTTGATGTACATAGATAATGACACTGAGCAGCCTGAGCTTTTGTTTTCATATCTAATTTGTAACATAGGCTATGCCTCAATCTTATCCTTCCTTTTAAACTGTTAGAATTCTTGATGAAAAAGGAGGGTAAAGCCAAAACACTACAAAGTGGATACTCCTAATTGTGCTATTAGTTGGGGGGGGATCTTTTAATGCTATGGGCACTGTCAAAAGTTCCTTATTTTTTAAGGACAAGGAGGAGATATTGAAGTTTGTTTCCAAACAAGCATGGTTAAACCTGTCGTATATTTTCAAAACTTGAAAATAAATGGGACCATCCTTACAAATGTATTAAAAGAACATTTTACATGTGTCTAAACAATAAGAGTTAGCTTGGCTTGACATTTACCAAATTCAATGGTAAATTTGGTAATGAACTTGACAAAGAATTGGCTTGGCTTGTTCTCTTCGAATGTATAATGAAACTGAAACTAGCACTACATTAAGAAGAATGTATTTTGGTTCTTCTTTTGAGGTCAAACTCTTCATGTGGACAATTTTGGAACTTTCAGCAACCAACAAACCTGCATTAGCACGTCTAGTAAAGGTTGTAGTCCCAAAGACAATATTTCAGTGAGGTCAGCTTTATGAAATATTCATATCATTGTCAAAACTTTGTTTTGTTCATTATCATGTTATCCATCTATACATCCACATTTTTCTTGCATGTATAACAGAGCATTCACTGCAATCATATCTATTAGGGTAGTCTCAACTATTTCAGACATACGTGTTAGGATTAGGATCACTGAGAGGGGGGGGGGTGAATTAGTGAACTATCAATTAATA
>MU224135.1:300654-324388 GCA_018584345.1 Thuja plicata | reverse complement strand
GATTAGGGTCACTGAGAGGGGGGGGGGTGAATCAATGATCTATCAATTAATACTTTTTCTTATTATCTGAATCTTTACTTAAGTGCTTATGTACTGAACATGAATATCAATGCAAGTAGGAGAAATACACACAACACATAACACCATCTATGATTACAGGGAAACCCAATGTAGGTGAAAACCTCGGTGGGAATTAGTACCCACAAATGTTCTGTACTAGTGTCTTGTGATCCTTGTTAGAAGATCCTTAACCCTGTTAGGAGTTGTCTTTACAATACATGAAGTATAGTGAACATGTTAAGGGTCAGACCCTATTAGGAGTCTTTTAAAATAAACCTGTTAGGGGTGGTGGACTCACTGTCCAAGGACTCACTTTCCAAGAGCACACTACTCAAGTGGTGAAGGCTACAACCTTCTGGATCTTTGATACACACTGTATCTGCAAGGTGAACTGTTGTTGTGACACTGCTTGTCTGATCAGTTCCTTTTGTGTGTTGATGATTTAACCTCTTTTAAATCACTACAACAATATTATCTTCACTCTGAAAGCTTCTACTTCAATATCTATATCATCAACATATGATAGATATATCTTTGTTGCTTTTACACTCTGCTCTGCTTTTCTTATCTTTGGCTTCCGCAACTTTTCCCATCACAAATGACCTTCTATAAGTACTTCCTCAAAGGAAATGAACATGTCAGCTTTAGGAAACATTTTACCATGTATCTTTATCACTTAACTAAGCATGCAACCCTTCATTAAGTTGGCACAACATTAGTTACAACTACTTTACTCAAATCGAAAAGACACGCCTTTTCACACAGTCAGCTCCACCAAATTAGCTCTAACTAATTATCCCAGATGAATCAAGTCATGAACTTTTAACCATAGATTTTTAGGTCACTAAAAATAACTAATCCAAAGGCACAAGTCCTGATGATAAGTGCAACTTCTGCACCAAAACAATCTCTGTCAGCTCTTTCCATGATCTTTGTCCTGTTCTGGCATTCACTGGCTGTATCTCTTCAACTTGTTGTATCTTCTTCATACTTGTAGATATGATAAAGCTCTCTTAGAATTATCATGTAAAAATAATCATAAGCTAATCTTCAAATGCACATATCATTTGGATAACAAATGAACACACGCTAATCAAAACTATAACAGTCTATTCCTTGCTCTGTCCTATTTTCTGTACTTAGCCAATTTTTGATCTTTCGATAATGTGTGCTGACTCCAAAACTTCATATGAATTTGTTGCCATAATGAAAACACTAAATAGAGTATATGCTTTAGTATAGTCAACTTTCCAACAATACATTCATATTTTTACAGATTTGCGTGGAAACTGATACAATATCTAATTTAGATACTGCAAATTTCCAGGACCCCCTAATCATATTTTTCTTGTACCAATATGAAATTTTTTGTATGATTTATCTTTCAAAACAATAACTTTTCATTAAATGTGATTATTTTTCCAAATCTTAGTTTACCACAGACACTGTGCTTTCAAGCTCTAATCATTACTTCTACACTAACAACTAATGAGATTTCTGATGTGTCAAGAGGAGGTGAAGAGCAGAGCTTGCAAGAAGACGTGAAATTGTTAAAATCCCAGTTACACTCTGGCATGCACCTCTATAAATGATGTCCCTATCTATCTTAAATCCAAAGAATGAACATTTACCTGGAGTGCACATAGCTATACTATGCCCAGTTTATGATACTAAAGATAAAGAACCTCTTTCATTTTTAAGTTTAGTCTTCCATTTGCAAAGAAAAGCACAGATTGACAGCAGATTGTGAAAAATTTGGAATGCCATGGCTCACTAGTGGAGTTGTCTTCTTGAGTTTATTGCATCCCATTTGTAACATCCCTTCCTTGTGGACTTCTTAAATAACTATTTTAACTATTTCCCTAGAAGTGTGATGTTAATATGGAAAATAGAAATATATTATAATGAATATTATTGAATAATGATACTTTTGAAGGAATAATGTAATTATGGATGGATGATGATATATACTGATAGCACAAAGTACAATGCTTTCATTTGTAAGTATAATGCAATAGCATGAACTTCAGGCACATGAACTAGAATTACACATCTAGTCAAGGAAGGTCATTCTCATAGGCAAGGAGTTTATTGGGTGTGACCGACTAAGATTGTTGTAGGTTCTAAATACCAAAGACTCATATGACAATGATAAGACTAGATCCCCTCTCTGCAATGATTGAGCATACTTGGAATGAATAGAATTGATCAATTTGGGTGTTGTAGAATCGAAGATGGTTCCCTCTTTATCAAGTTGAAGCACCCACCTATAAAATATACATTGCAAAGAGATCTATATGATTGAATATAAGAAGGCTATGAAAAAATGAATTGAAAATTGATAAAATTTCAAAGAAGAGATATACCATTGAATGATTGCTTGGAGTTTTCCTAATGTGGTTATTTTGACTTTAGTTTCTATGTTTTGATGATCATTTGGTCGTCTCCAAATGTCAAAGTCAAAAAATTTGAAGGGCTTTGATAGATAACAAGTAATCAAGCATGTCAAAGATAGGGAAAATTTACAAAGAATAAAAGTTACTCTATGAAAGAGCCTGAAAAACAAACCACTTATTCTTACCATCAATAAATGTGCGAAAATGGGGTCACAATGTATTGCATGTTGTGAAGGTTTAAAGATAAAGACACCTTGGATCCAACAGGAGAAAGGAATAAATCATATAGTAGGAGAGTCCCTATTAATATTTCAAAAGGTTTTTCTTAGTTCTTGTCAACAATATTATAAAGGCTTTTTTAGGCCCAATGTTGGAGTTGTTGTCCAGATTGTAACTCCTTTAAGGGTACGGTATCCTCCTTAGCAAGGAGGTTAGTTGCTTGGTTGGATTCTCTAGGAAATAAATCATCATGGAGCTTATAAAGGAGTCTATCATTGATGATCTTGTAAAGGCTTAGGGATTAGGGATTCTCTTACCTCTAAATCGAGTTCAAACCTGAGTCATCTCCCTTGGGCTTACAAGAATGTTCTCTAGAGGATATTTTTCTATTCTTGAGGGGTTTTGGCTGCTCTTCAAGATGAGACTTAGTTGTTCAAGGTATTTGATTGTTTTAGCAAGGCATATCCAATTCTTAAAGGGTTTTTTTCATGTTTTCCCTTGAATTTTGATTGAGGTGATTGTTCCTTAAAGGTTTATGGTAGTCATGGATAATATAGTAGAGAGAAATATAGTAAAGATGCATTAGTTTGAGAATCAAAAAAGTGTTGAAATCCCACCAAGTTAGGAATCTTTTTTGAAATTCAATTTTGAAATGTCATAAGATGAAGCCTATTTTTTCAAAAAATGATATGAAGGCAAGAATTTAACCATTCATTGCTTAAGTAAGGGTTCATTCATTCCTTCAAGGATACTTTAAAGGAGTTAACCAACATGACTATTCCATATAGGATTATTTATTGTTCCTAGAAATCAATAACCATTTTGTCAGATATATGCACTTTTCTTGTCATTGTTTTGATAAGAACATGATTCCATTTAGTGTTAGGATGAAAGTGTTGCAATCATAAGAAATTCCATGAAGGAGAAAAAGTTTTGAGATGAATTTTCACTATCATAGGGCAAAGGATATACACTCAAGGAGTAGAGATTCTAAAGATTTCCATTGAGAACAGAGAATGCAGAAAAATATAACAAGATATCAATAAAGATGCAATGGCTATCAAAACCAACAAAAGAGAAAAAGCATGGAAGCTTCCTAGAAAAGTCATCAAGACAAAGGTGTAGAGAACCAGAATAGGGAATGCATAGAATAGTTGATTTTAGGATGCTAACCTCTGAATTAGGAAAGAGATCTCCCCTGCTTCTCCACATTAGATAAATATATCACCACTGTGGAAATTCTATGAGCACCCATGACTTGATTGAGTTTATTGTGGAAAAAATCAAAATGAGGTTCATATTTCTGACCATTTTCATAATGTGAAATCTTCATTGCCTCTCCATTTTATGAATACAACATTTGTAATACAAATCAGTTCAACAAAAGAAGAGCACGCGTTAAGAAAATCTATAATAATCTCAATTGAGTGTGATCTCAGTAAATAAAACCAATAGAAGGATATCAAATCCCCTTTGCAGGTTGTGTCAATGGAAGTCACTGCCAGTCAATGGGGTTTCTTGTGGTGCCCCTTTGCAATTTGTGTCGATGGAAGTCACTGCTATTCGATGGGGTTTCTTTTGGTGTGCAAAGTTGATGGGATTTATTGTGATGTACATAACCTAACTGGACAGACCCAAATGAAGGATATCAGTGCAGTCCGTGAAATTTTATTCTAAAATCTCCTCCTTTTCTTCTGAAAAATTTCCTCCCGCCTTCCTCTACCTCTAATTACCACCTAAATGAAAATACTACTTCTAATTAATGCTTAAATGAAAATGCATGAGCATTATCTTAAATTTTAATTTAAGACAGTAATAATGGTTTTCATTTTTATTTATAATAATTAAAATAATAGCTTAAATATTTCAGATGAAATGTTAATTTCATTTTTAAAAAATATCTTAAAATAGTCTTTTATATAATAGTGACAATGCACTCAAGTCTCCATAAGTCCTTAAAAATATGTAGGCAGAAAATGGCTCTAAATAAGATCTCACTTACCTCTAGTCGTGAAAGTCTTTAAAATAAAATAAATAGCTATAAATGATGTCAGGTTCATTTAGGCAATCAAGATTGAAACATGAGTGGCCTTATGAGCTACTTAATGTTCCTTGATCTTTAGAATTAAAACATGGTGATAATGACTCGATATAAGGAGAAGATTCAAAAATGAAATCCAAAATCCAAATAAGAACAAAACAAAATGAGAGTGAGAGGGAAAATAATTTGAAACAAACTTGAGTATCTTCTATTAGCATAGCCATGGAGATTCATAGTTGACATCAGCTGGTGCAATTACAAGGGTAGCTAGGGAGGATGAATGCATGCCATGAGAGCTGCCTTAATGAAGCGCATAGGAGACTTCAAAATGGGCTTTCCAGAGAAAAAGCTTCTCCATAAAGTGCATATCAGCTTAGAAGGAAAATGATTAAAGTTCTCTCCAACCCTTTTCATGCTAAAAAAACAATTGGCTAAAATTCCCTCCAAAATCATACCTATTATGTGGAATTAAGGCCTTTACAATTTTCATTAAAAAAATTAACATTTACATCGTTTAATGTTCTTAATTATATTTTTAATTACTAATAAATTATTAATAATGTGGAATTAAGGCCTTTAAATTTTTTATTACAAAAATTAACATTTACATTGTTTAATGTTGTTAATTATATTTTTAATTATCAATATTTTTAACTATGTTTTCAATTACAACTTATAAAATATTAATTCTTTAACTATGTTATTTAATTATTTTAGATTTACATTCTTTAACTTTTAAATGGTAATTTATCTTTAATTTTTCAATTTAAGTCTATTTAAATAGTTGTATATGCTAAGTAGGAGATATTTTCTAGAGTAGGTCAAATTATGATATTGCTATCAAGATTCAACTGTGTGGTTTTTGAGCCAAACTCATTGACCCATGTTTCATGAGTAGTGGTTCACAAGAAGGAATCTCTCATGAGAATCAATATAATAACACTTAGCACTCATTGCATCTCGGTATTGCTCATAGAGGTACTTCCTAGATGCAATGAGTGTTAAGTGTTCCATTCATTACCATGAGAGATGGGTTCTTTTGAACCACTACTAGTGAAATATAGGTTAGTGAGTTTGACTAAAACACTACACAATTGAATCCTAATCAAAATATTACCTTTACTTCTTCCTTCAAACAATAACTCTTGGTCTACTAGCCCTCCTAACATTATTTTGGGTTTTAAAATCCCAAACATCCTAAATTAGTTATACTCTTCAAACAAAAAATTGATTTAAATACCCTACATATTTAATTAATTGGACCACTATAACTTGATATAATCATCAAACCAACGGGCTTACTTAAATTAATTTAGAAAAATCTTGTTGACTATATTAACTATCTTCCATTTAGTCATTTATTTGGTCATTTTATCTGATGACCAAATTGCTCATTTATTTAGTCATTTTACCCGATGACCAAACTGGTAATTTATTTAGTCATTTTAGTTGTGATTTTACCCGATGATCAAATTGGTCATTTATTTAGTCATTTATATTTGTGAATTGCAAAAAATGGGTAGAACATGATCAGTTTTAGTCACGTGACTAAAATTTTTAGTCACTTGGTCATTTATTGCCCAAATTCTACTAGTGTGTGATAGGTGGCAGATTGTCACGCACTTACAGTGGTCAGGAGAGATCACAGGAAATACCCTGGTCAAGAGAGATCACAGGAAATACCCACACGTGTGTGAGATGTTGACATGTAGCGGTGTGGGCCAGCTGAGTAGTGGGATAGATTTGGGGCCGAGGATCTCAGGTGGCATGTAGTCCTACACTCGCGAGACAGAAAAGTAGTTAGGGGGTTAACCGGTAAGGGCGTGAATGATGGTTAGTCACGCAGTTGTGGCAGTTAAGAGGAGCTAGTGGTTAGTGTTGCGAGTGCGCGACATGACTTCTAGTGGTTAGTCACATAGTCGCGATGGTCAAGCAGAGCCAGTTAACAGGTGACACATGGCAAAATTTGGTGAGTTCTAGGCAAAAATTTGCATAAAAGAGAGAAATGCAAGACAAAGAGTGCAGGGATAAGTATATAAAGTGAAAATAATAAAGAGGTAAAGACTATATGGTTTAAATGCAAATTTCAAAGATTAAATTTGCACACAGAAAAGAGACCTAAGATTTATTCTGTATAGAAATTATAACATTTAAATTATATTTGTCTTCAAAACATGAAAGGAGAATTCACAGGAGAAATTTTTTAAAGATAGAATAAAATCAGATTTCAAAGGCATGATTGGAAGATTTTCATATTTTGAAGAGGTAGTAGAATCAAGTTTGTTAAAAGGGGTGATTGCAGATCAAATGTAGTTTAAGGAGTGAACAAATATTAGATTTTGGAGGAGAAGATATTTGTAGAAGTTTGTTGGATGAAGACAAGTGTCAGTTAGGGTGAAATTTGTTTTCCCCTCTCTATATCCTTTCTCTTCTCTATTGTAACAAGGATGGTGAATTCAAGATTGCTAAGCAATCTTCTGATTTGAGTATATTTTCAAAGCTTTTTGTCATTATGAATGTATTGAAACACAAGGATTTTAATGAGAATACAATAGGGATTCCTTTTGCATATCTGTGATGTCTTCATGTGTTTTTCCTTGAGTTCTTGTGTATTAAATCTGTAAGGCATTTTAAATGCACTGGTTATAAGGTAACAGTGAGATTGGTCTTAAAGTTTCTTTCAAGGGAAGAGTAAGTCTTAAGGGTAGTTTCAGAGGGTTCAAGATTTTCATAAGAATTTGATACATAGATATGGGAATGAGAAGGTGACTTGTAAGGCATTTCACCTAGGTTCTGGGTGTATTATTATTAATAAGTTTCTATGGATATATCTTCTTTTGACTCTTTGCCCTGGATTAGGCACTGGTCTCTCCTGGTCTAGCAGTTGTCATCATCAAATCAAAACATTGAACAATCCTTTTATTTTCTATTTAAGAACATAGATGTTTAGGATCTATATTGAAGAATACAGACATTATTGTTGATTCATTAAAGAACTGAATCATTAGGTTAGCTTGCCTGAGTTTGAAACTCGAAGAGGAGAAGGATGAGAATCCTTATTTCACTGGTATTTTCTCTTGTCAAGATCATGGGTTGGCTTATGAAGCTCTGCATCAGATTGGTTGTAAGAACCCAAAAAGTTTGTTATCAAAAGTTACAATAAAAGGCATGAGAAAATCATTCTGAGAAACAAATCCACTATCTGATTTATTGTGAAACAATAAGTCATGAAAGGAACACCTTCCTGAGTCTATGGAGCTCAAAGTAGAAGGTGGATCAAATCCTCATCAATTAGACTTTTCCTTGTTGAATCAAGTCTTGGGAATCAAAGAGTCAAGAATTAATGCTTAGTAAAGGTTCTACAAGGAAAGTCTCTAACAAAACCCATACACATAGTTACACATTGACAAGAAAATTGTCAAGAAAAATTAGAAAGTATTTAACATTTTAATTCATATCAAATCTGAAAATATAGATGGAGACAGTCTCTACAAAAATTTAACCTTATACTTATAAACTAATTGGAACTACTGAAAGAAAACTCTACATTCCTCCAATAAATTATCCAAACACAAGAGAAAATACATCTCTATTCAACCTACCCAAAAGATAAGAACATTCAGAACCCCTACATAATGAGAGAGAAGAGAAAAGAAATCCATTTATCAGATGTTGCCACATGTCACTTTTCAAATCTGATTTGTAACTGAGCCCTCTCTCTTTCATCTCTCTACAACTGAAAAAATATACTCCTTATAATCTAATCTGCATTTGGAACTACATTTTGTCTTTATTTTGACATGCCTTTTCAACTGAATATTTGAAAATAATATCATCTACCTTTTCCGTTTCACATTATAGTTAAAATATTATATCATGATTTAGAATCATCTTTCCATTGTTGCACTTTATTAAGTATTACATATTTTCCTTGACTGATAAAATATCCTTTTAGCAAAATGAAAATTTCATTTTACTAAAAGATATCTCAAATGCCTTTGAAAATTTCATTTTACTAAAAGATATCTCAAATGCCTTTTAACCTGCATTTTACCCATTTCATTTCATTTGTGAAAAATTTCTTGGGTGAAAATCCTTGCTATTGCAACTTTACCTTTATTAGTGAAAATAATGATTCTTATGAACTCATTCTATTTCTTGCCTTACTATAGAATCATTCCCACTTGCTACTCATTTACCTTGGTGAAAATTTATCCATGTAATTCATCTCTACATATATGCTCTTTGGATAAAATAATCACCTACCTTTTCACACTTTGGTTTCAGTAACATTTATTTTCCATGCTCTCTTTTGACCTTTTACCATATTTAACTATGTCAATTATTTTTCACCCTAAATGAAAACACATCTATTTGGAGTTGGCTATCCTAATGCAAAAAATGCCCTGGAATTTAAAAAAATGCATGACAAAATCCATAAAATAACATCGTATGCATTGGACCATTGCAAATGGAGCAAACAGAGATGGAATAAAATATTTTCCTTGTACTTTATACTTTTGTCATGTGATGACAAAGGAGAATGGGTTTTGGA
This sequence comes from Thuja plicata, assembly GCA_018584345.1. Classification (NCBI taxonomy): domain Eukaryota; kingdom Viridiplantae; phylum Streptophyta; class Pinopsida; order Cupressales; family Cupressaceae; genus Thuja; species Thuja plicata. The sequence goes on along the minus strand of MU224135.1, from coordinate 315,117 downwards.
AGAACGAGTTTTCTTTGCCGCTCTTCTATCTTTTATTTTATTTTAAAAAATTTAAATGTCATTTTTTTTTTATGTTTATAATTTTTTATTTTATTTTTTAAATTTTTATATTAACTTTTGTAATTTTTTTAATTTTAATTTTGTTTTCAAATTTTTACGATATTTTTTAATATTATTTTCTTTTAGTGGTTTGTAACTTTTTAAATATCAAAATTTGGTTTGTCGCCCAACACTTCACTTGAGAATGCGTTGAAGAATAATGTGGAAGAGGATATGGTTTTGATTCTATTCCCTAGAGTGATTTTGATACTGATGTTGTTATTGCTACCCATAGGGAGGAAGCCACCTTTTCTGATTTCGATAATTATAGCAAGGAGCCCAACATGAATGTGCTCCAGACTACTAAGGGAGGGGCAATGGATTTTTACAATATTGTTAAATGAGTTTTCCATGAGGTGAAAGAAATGAAGATAAATCAGAGGGCCTTCACGAGCAATTTTTAATTTCTAGAGGCCATTGGTGCTGGTAAGGACAACTCCTTCCCTGAAGAGCTCGAAGAGTCACCAAGGCCATTAGTGATGTTGAAGTGATGATCGAAGCCTATTCTAAAAGGTTTAAGAAAGTGGATGATAGGTTTTCTATTGTTGAGAAAAGAGTTACTGGTTTGGAGGATAGTCTTAAGAAGATCAATGAGCAGATTTTTAAGATTCTCAAGGCTTCTTTGAAAGACCTTAGGATCCTCATTGCCAAGCTGGAGAACACCAACAAGGAAAAATCCATTGCACAGGTTGTTGATGACAAGGACACCAATCATGTTAATGTTCCTGATGGGCCTAGTAAGAGAATCTATGCCAATATGAAGAAGATGGTGCAGAAAGCTAACAAATATATAGAGGAATTGAAGAAAATTGTTGATACAATGTGCCATCTTGAGATGGAAGAGAAAGAGCTTCTTAAGAATTTCACTTAACTATGTGTGTACCTGACAGTTTTTTCTACTCTTTTTTATTTCTGTTTGTTGGACCTGTCTTGGTTACTGTCCTTTTGCTGATTTTTGTCGCTGGTTACTAGTTTGTTTGTCCTTGCAGTTTGGTCCTTGTTTGTTATGCTTTGATGATGTATCTTTCTCCTTAATGTTGTAAAGGGTTTTAGGTCCCCTTCAAAACCAATTTTCACTCAATCAAAAAAAAATTAAATATAGTATAATATATTATATTAATATATTTATGTAAATATAATATATTAATATTATTATATTATGTTGTAACATAGTATAAATAATCTAAAATAGTTTATTATTGTTTTCAATTAATTGTATTTAAAAAAAATTAGGGTTTGATACTAGATAAAAATATAATTCTCATATAACTTAAATGATAAAATAAAAGTAAATAATGTATATTATTAATATTCTAATTATAATTGAGTATATTTCTAATTATAGTTTAGTATACATAATTTTTTAATTGTTTATTTTTATAGATAAGTGTATACACAAATTTTAATTGTGTTTTTAGAATGGTAAATAGAATATTATTTTAGTGCGTTATTTTATATATTATTTGAAATTTGACCTCTCTGCAATTTTTTAAAATATAAGTATGCTAGTCTATTGATCTACAAAGATTTTATATAAACTATTTATATACCTACTATTCATAATTACTGTATCAATTTTCTACTCATCCACATTTAAATTGTTAATAAGTAAAATGATCATCCATTAAATTATTCATCTGACATTTTTTTTATTTTTTCTAAAATTTCAACTTAATTTTATTGAAGAGAGATTTTTTAAGACTTAAATTATTGAATATTCAATTTCTATAATGTATGTTTAATTAGAATAATTAATTAATTAAAAAGTTAAATCTATATATCATTATGAAGAGACTATATTGAATTTAAATAATAAAATTTATTTATTTTTATCTGATATTTTTTTAGGAATTAATTCAATGAAGGCCATTAGCTTTTGAAAAGTTCTACCATGTTTGATGAGTTCAAGGTGGTTTGTTGTGGGATTGCAACTTGCAAATAAGTATAATTTTTATCTTTTATTTGTTTAGTTGTTTTTCAGATACCGTCTTTTATCTAGTTCATCAACATTCATGTAAACAAATTTAGAGTAAAATGTTTAGTGACAATTAAAAGGAAGATAAGTATAAGGAATAAGTTAAAATTGGGAGCCTAATGTTGCAAATTCACTATGGGGTGAAAGGAGGGATGGAGCGAGGAAGGAAACGGTCAAATTTTTTAAACCAGGGCTTGAGGCACCACTCTGGTTTTGACTACAAGGGATAGGCTAGTCGGAGATGGCCTTTCAACCAATGTCCACACCAGTTTTTTAAGCACCCTCGACAACCTTCTCGAGCTTGGCAGGATCCGAAGATCAATTGGGCAGGGGGTCATTTTCCTTTCAAAAATGGCCTTGGAAAGGGGATCTACCATGGGGCTCTAGCAAGATTCAAAGATATTGAACATAGACTATGGAGACCCAAGCAGACAAGACCGAATATTGGAAACAAAGAGGTAGACTCTTCTAAACCCACATTTACCACACCTTTTTTAAACATTCAGCATAAGGAATGGTGTGAAAACTTAGAATTCCTAAGATGTAAATATTTTTTCTTAAAATAGATGGGCTCTTGGCCTGCATATGAAAAAATCAAAGCATGGGTTTATAGGCATGCTAGCGCAGACTGCACCTTGAAAACCCTATCCAATGGTTTTTACTTGGTGACATGCCCAACAAATGATGTGAAGGTGGAGGTTCTTCAGTCGGGTCCCCACTTCATGGATGATTTGGGTCTCTTCATCAAGGATTGGGAACCAAATTTTAACCCCTCCAATCAGAAGCTTGTGGATGTGCCTCTATGGATAAATCTCAAAACCCTCCCGTAGGAATACTAGAACATTGAAACCCTAACCATGGTGGGAAATATGCTAGGGAAATTTATCGATTGGGGGGAGGCACTCAAAAAGCAAGATCTCTCAACCTACATCAAGATCTTGATCCTATGGAATGAATCTAATCCTCTACCCAAACTCATAGAACTCAGATTGAGAGAAGGAATATGGAAACAATAGATTGAAAAAACAAGTCAGGAAGATGAGGAGATAAATGTTGTCAGGGAGACAGGAAAAGGAAAAAGACTTTGTGTGGTTTGGGAAGATATTTTGTGCTATAGAGGACATCAAGAGATACAAAAATAACCTAGAGCAAAGTGCACCTTAATGAAAAACCAAACCCCCATTCTAGAAAGAAGGGAGAGCTCTAGTAAGGAAAGTATTCCTGAGGATATTTCTAGTGTGGTCCCGCTCCCACACTTGGACAAACTTAACAACCTTAGACTATCTTCCTCTCCACATATGGATAGACAAGACCTTGAAAACCCTACTCTAGATCCCACATCAGCAAGCATCCCACTCACGTAGAGGAATGGAACTCCAAGGCCCACAAGTCTAGAAAAGTAGAACACATGCAGAAAGGAGGCTATTACAAAATGTGGATCCATAATATAGAATGGGCTGAATCTGACCCTTAGCCCCTCTAGGAACATGGCTCCACCCCCAAAAGAAAACATTCCAAAATAAATTCCAAAATCTCAACTTACTCCTGAAACCGAGCTGCAAGCCTGTGAAGGTGGATCCACTCCTTGTCTGGACCCATCAGCCGAGAAACTGGATGAGGCAAAGGACTATTTCCTTGCCACTTGGGTTGACAACATAGGAAATTTAATCAAGGACATCCCCATATCACCCATCAGGAACTTAGGGGATTCCTTTAAGGGAGCCAGAGGCAGCGGGGGAAATAGTCTGGATCACAAGGACATAGATGATGGGGATGACCTCGACACAGAGGACTTTTTGGGACTCTAAAAATAGTTGGACATCATAAAATTTAGAACCATAGAGCAATCAGATTCATCCATGGATAAGGCTTCTCTCAGAGAAAATAAAAAGAGGGGAGAAAGCACCCTCAAAATGAGGCTTGCCAAGGCTGGCAGTGCAAGCAGCCAGTGCAAATTGAGATCAAGAAAAGGCAATGCCTTTTCCCGGGAGCAATGAAAATCCTATCTTGGAATGTCATGGGCTGCAGTGCCTCTGAAAATGTTTGTCTGATCAAGTGATGTTTTGGTCAGGCAAAACCCGTTGTAGTCTTAATCCAAGAAACTAAACTAAAAAATGAGGACTATTCTATGTTTGCAGCAAAATTACCGAGGTGGAAATGCTCTTTTGTGGATGCAGTTGGGGCTTCCAGGGGTCTGGGCCTTCTATGGAAGGAAGAGGCAGTGAACATTGGCATCATCTAGCAACACACATCATGGTTATGGGAAAGGGTTGCGTCCATGCAACTTCTTAAAAGTATAAACATCATTAACATTTATGGCCCCAATAGTCCAGCCCTCAAACTCATCCTTTGGCAGAAAATATAAAAAATCTTAAGGGACAACCCGGAGGAACTATTCATCCTCAAGGGAGACTTCAATGCCATTCTTAGACTAGAAGACAAAAAAGGTGGTCGTGGTTGGGCTAGGAAAAGTCAATTAGATTTTCAAAACTTCATTATGGATAGTGGTTTGATGGAGATGGAACTTAAAGTTGGAGACTTCACTTGGAAAAACTACAGATTGGATTTCAAAAATATCGAAGAGAAGCTGGATAGATTTTTCCTAGCTGGTGACTGGTTGGCCACTAAATGGATATGCCGAGTTGAGATACTCCCAATAACGGGATCTGACCATTACCCCATTGGTTTGAGAATACAAGAAGACATAGTTTCAGACAGATGCCACTTCAAGTTTGAATCAATGTGGATTAGAGCTGAAGGCTTTGATGACTTAATAAAAACATGGTGGAATAGTGCTCCACATAGAGTTGGCAATCATGCTTTTATATTTTGCAAAAAGCTTCAGTTCCTTAAAGAAAAGTTGAAAGTTTGGAACAGGGAATGCTTCAAAAATATTTTGTGGAGAAATATAAGCTTGAGGAGGACCTAAAAACCCTAAACAAGCATATTATCCCTCATGGAATGACCAATGTCAAATTTCTAAAGGAACAAAAATTAGAGAAAGAGTATGAGGAAATCCTGGCTCGAGAGGAAATTTACTGGAGGCAAAAGTCAAGGGAGTTGTGGCTCCGGGATGGAGACCGCAACACTAAGCTTTTTCATAATTCTGCCAAAGTCAAAAGGGTAGGAAACAAAAACTTCTCCATCAAAAACCAGCATGGACAAACCTTGGATAAGGATCAAGAAATTAAGGAAGAAGTAGTGAGATACTTCTCAAATATCTTTTGTGTAGAAAGGCAGCAAAATGACCTCTCAGAGGACATTCTTAACACAATCCCAACATGCATCAGCCCTGCCCAAAATGAATTTCTCATGAAACCATCCACTGTTGGGGAAGTCAAGAATGCCCTGTTTGGGATATGGGGGACAAGGCCCTGGGCCCAGATGGGTTCACTGCCCTCTTTTATCAGCATTTTTGGGGACTTGTGGGGACAGAGGTTTGCAAAGTTGTAGAGGAGGCACGTAAAGGGAAGTTCATCCTAAAAGATATGAATAACACTCTAATTGCACTAATTCCCAAAAAATTAGACTCTTCCAGCTTTGGTGACTTCAGGCCAATTTCTCTTTGCAATGTCATTTACAAAATTATCTCCAAAACTATGGAAAATAGGCTGAAAACCATTCCGAGGTCAGTAATCTTAGAGGAACAAAGTGGATTCACCTCTGATAGATCGATCTATGAAGGGATCATTGTTTCCCATGAGGCCATTCACACGGTCTGGAAGACAAAGACAGAAAGGATGCTAGTTAAACTTGATATTAGGAAAGCTTACGATGAGGTTGACAGGGGTTTCCTCTTCAAAATATTGACAAAGTTTGAATTTTCAAAGGAATGGGTAGATTGGATAGCGGGATGCCTCAGCAATGTGTGGCTCTCCATTCTTGTCAATGGAAGCTCATAGGGATCTTTTGAAACATGCAAAGGAATCAAACAAGGGGATCCAATATCCATGTTCCTCTTTATTATCATGGCGGAGGCTTTGGGAAGATTATTCAAACAAAAAAGAAATTCAGGCCTACGGAAAAGCATAAAGGTGGCAGCAGGGGAGCCGACCCTCTCACACTTGCAATTTTATGATGAAACCTTTCTTGGGTGGGGGGGGGGGGCATCTTGCAGAGAAGCATGAGTAATGAAATCAATGCTGGATAAATACACCTCCACTTCGAGCTAGTAGGTAAACTGGCTAAAATCAAAAATCTATTTTTTTAACACTCCCCCCAGCAACAAACAAAAATATGCAAAGTTCTTGGCATGAGGAAAGGCTCCTTCCCATCAAAATATTTAGGTATTCCACTTTTTGAGGGTGCTGGGAAGTCCAAAATTTGGACTGACCTAACCTATGCTATTTCAAAAAAAATGACGTGCTGGAAGGGGAAATGACTATCATCAGTAGGTAGAATTCTTATGCTAAAATTAGTCATATTAGCAATGCCAGTTTTTTCAATGTTCTGCCTTAGGATCCCAACCAAAGTTATTAACAAAAATGGGTAGGGTATGAAAATATTCTTTTGGAATGGATCGTCTCAGGAGGATAAAATCCCACTGCTTGCTTGGGATAAGATTTGCAAGTCCAAGCAAGATGGTGGCGCTGGAATCAGAAATTGGCAGCTCATGAATACTACACTAGGGGACAAGTTAATATGGGACATCCAGAAAAAAACAAGTAGCATGTGGTTCTCCATCCTTAAATAAAAATACCTTGAAAACCTTGGTGATAACCGCATCCTTACTATCATAAATCCCCCTGGGGTTCTGCTATGTGGAACTTCATCATCTCCTGTAGACCGGTTATCACGGATCACATATCTTGGAATGTGGGCAATGGCCAGTCTACAAAATTTTGGGATGACTTCTGGAGTGGACTTCCAGCCCTAAAAGGAAATGGTGAATTGCATGATCTACGCAATTACTTCATCAAGGCTTGGGGGGAATACATCTCTGATTACCTCGAACCAGTTAAAGAAGCACATGAAAGAGAATGGAAATGGAAATTAGTGAGGCATGAGAACTTATCAGAACAATAGAAAGTGACAATGCAAGAAATCTTGAAGGGTAGAAGCATTATTCTTACTTCAGACAATGACAGGGTGATGTGGTGTGCATCAAAAAGAGGGGAATATTCAGTGAAACTAGGCTACCATCTCTTGGAAAGGGAACATAGGGAAGAACAATGGCCAACAAAACTATGCTAGAGAAAACACTATCTCCCCAAAGAAGGGGTTTTTTCATGGCTTGCCGCTAGGGGAAGAATCTTGACAGTAGAGAGAAGGAAAAAACTTGGATTTCTAGGTCCCACAAAATGCCTAATGTGTGACGGGGCAGAAGAAAATGTTGACCACCTCTTGGTAAATTGAAAAATAGCTAGCACATGTTGGGAGATGATTCAAAAAAAAATGGGATGGCATGGACCCTTAAAAAATAATCTCAAAGATTTTTTGGTAGGGTGACCCTCTACCCCTAGCTTGTCTCACCTTGATGCAATATGGGACATCTGCCCTTCCGCCCTACTTTGGGAAATTTGGAAGGGGATATCATAGAATCTTCAGAGAACAAAGTGAAACCATATTCATGCTAATGAGAAGGATAAACAATTCAATAGAATAAATCATGACCACCTGAGAAAATAACAAATCCATGAAATGCCCCTTCACTCAATCAAATAGAAGGATCCAAAATAGGTGGCCAGGAATCAAAATATTCTCATGGGGTAATCGCCTGAAACACAAGGTCCACAGTAAGAAGGAAGGAGTTAAATGGAAACTGCCAGATAAGGACTAGATAAAAATTAGTTTTGATGGAGCCTCAAGAGGCAACCCAGGGGTCTCTGGCATTGGTACCATTGAACAAGATTGGCTAGGCAACTTATTGGCCTTTGAAGCAGAAAGGATAATTAAAGGAACAAATAACATGGCCAAAGTGCAGGCAGCTTTGTTAGGGGTCAAGTTGGGATTGAAACTAGGAATAAAAAATCTACACCTAGAAGGTGACTCAGATTTCATTATCACAGCCATTCAAAGGAGTCACATTTGGGCATGGCACCTCCAATCCTATATAAACTATATCTCTGAACTCCTCAATTGCAATGAAAATTTTAAAATCGCACATGTTAGAAGAGCAGGTAATGTTGAGGCTAATTGCTTGTCCAACTAGATGGCTAACTTTAATGTGGTTGGGGCCAAACAGTTTGAAAATTTCACCAACTTAACCATTGAAAGTGATGAACGCTGGGAAAAATCATATCCACAAATGGAATTATCCATGTCAGATGAAAATCCAGAGTCACAAAATGGGTTGCAACGCGGTTCTAAACTCTTATATGATTGATGGGATAGGAAAATCCATCTGTGGGATTGAAGGGATTTGACATCATGTCACCCTAACTCAAATCATCATCCTTTGCAGTAGTGACATCTAAGGGAAGCTACACTTCATCCCTTCATTAATGACTAAAAGATGACATAATGCCACTTGGGCCAAACCTGCATAAATGACGAGTGGGTCTCTTTAACCTTGACTCGTGAAAACTCAATCATTGTAAGGACAAGGAGGCTGAAAAAATGGCAAAAACATCAAGGAGATGAGACGTTGATGGGACAGGACAATTGCACCATGAAATGTTTTAAATGAATGAAAACTATTATGCAGTGATCCGCATAAATGCTCATGTCCTCTCCACCTTTTCAAAGCTTTCTTTCTTCATTTCCTGTAGATGATCTAACAACCTTGCAAGTTTTTGAACACAGGTCAAGAAAATCACAGTGATGGAGGCAAATTTCACATTAAGGCCTGGGAAAAAAAGTAGCAAAAGGGATTCTTTGGCAAAATCAAGGTGAAAATAATATGAAATATTATGCAATGGACTACCAAGGAGTTGGAAGACATGGTCATGGACACATTGGGCCCAAAATTCATTGTGGCCACTCACTGAGGATGCCTGAACATGGACATTCCTTTGATGATAATGGAATGGGCACTGGAGATTGAGGTGGAGCATGATGAAGTGAGAGATGTGATGTTAGAGCTTTTCAACAAGGATATCCTAGATGACATGGACTCTTTCTTCGAGTGGGCATGGCCGGGTGTGGGTTATAACATCACAGAAGGCATTGCTGATGAAGAATGGGAGTGGGTGCAAGGCAGAATCCCCTTTGTGCACTGGCCATGGGGTGTGAACAAAGATGAATATAGGATGGATATATTCATTTGGTGGGAATCTATTAAGGAAGCAATCTGTGAATGTCCCCCACCACCTGGTGTAATGGAGGTGGCTCTAAACCTATGAATCCCTAGATGGAGAAGGTCAGTGTGAAATGCTCACTGAGCACATAGAGGTTGAAGAAATAAAGCAAGGATGAAAACAAAATCCAAACAGAGTTTTTGTGATATGGAGCCTAGTATAGATTGAAGCTCCAAATTTTGGCTTGGCCATAAAGGGATTTTGGCTTTGACAATGATTGTCACGACCTGTCACTATGGCTTTTTGAAGCACATCCAGTTACAGACAAGCTAAACCTGCTGAAAGTAATGGAAGTTCTCCGTGCTGCTAGAAAACATGGTTGGACTTCGTAGTTGTGTTATAGTTTCTACATAAATGCTTATAGAATATCTCTTCATATATGGTGTAGGAACTATGTATGGAATCATAGTGATGTCGGGTGAAGAGGTTTACCACCCATTTTGTTGTATTATGTTTTACAGATTGTAATGGATTATGCACAACAACATGACTGGGAAGACCATTACACACATACTTGAAATGTACCTTATACCTTTTTTGATAATAATAATAATACCAAACTATTACCAATAAAAAAAGAGTTAAAATTGTGATACTGATAGTTATAATAACATGAACAAATAGTTAAATTTAGTTTATCATATAACAAAAAATATATATAAAAAAAAAGATTATTATTTTCTAAATATGATCTTTCTTTGAAAAATGGTCTATATTAGATTTAATTTTATGATATTTGGTAATGCAATATACGGGCATCCACACATGGTGTCATAACTCAATGTGTTGACAACTAATCCACTACACATAAAATTAAACAACATGATGTATATTTGTGGTTGATCAACTAAATAAAACTTTTGTGGACTACAATAAGAAAAAATAGTATGTATGGGGAAAAATGTGTATACTTAATTAAGTATGGTCATCGTCCAACAAGTGTACTAAAAAAATTAAATTGGAATATAGATCTACTAATATTAGATTGAGGTGAAGACGACGTGTTTCTATGGCCATTAAGTCACTTGCAAGACAAATTGTAAATAGAGAATTCTTTATTTAAAACATTCAATGAAATGTGCCATCTTAGAAAATCTATCCATAACAACAAATATCAAATTATACCCTCTTGTTGTCTTAGGTAATCCAAGAACAAAATTCATACTGATGTCATTCCAAGGTTTCTAAGGAACATAAATAGGTGTATACAATCCAGTATTCTGAATTTCTCCTTTTGCAACTTGAAAAATTCCACAACTCCTTACAAAATTATGAACATCCTTATACATAGGTAGCCAATAATACTTTTCCTTAAGAAAAATCAATGTATTATCAATTCCAAAATTTCCAACCAATACACCACAATGATTTTCCTTAATCAAATTAACTCTCATGGAACTTCTTGGTATAAAAAATTAAATTCCTTTGAACAACATACCTTCTTGAATGAAATACTCTTCAAACTTAGCTGGTTGTTATAATAGATTTGGTGCTCTGCACTCTCTCCATGCCTTAGAAAAATCAGGGGCAATATCATACAACTCCTTCATCTCATCAAAATCAAGATCCACAACCTTCATCTCAGTAAAAAAAGAATGTCTTCTGCTCAGTGCATCCGCAAATCAGTTAGCAACTCCACTCTTATGCTTGATGACAAATGTGAAAATATGTAAATATTCAACCCACTTCATATGTGTATGATTCAACTTATGTTGACTTCCCAAATATTGTAAAGCTTTATGATCAATATAAAACACAAACTCCTTAGGAATCAAATAATGTCTCCACTTTTTCAAAGCTTGAACAATAACATAAAAATCTTGATCATACATAGAATACTTCCTTTTAGCATCATTCAACTTCTCACTAAAGAAAGCAACAGGTTTACCTTCTTGACTCAACATAGCTCCTATTGTACTACCACTTGCATCACATTCAACTTGAAATACCTTATTAAAATCAGCTAAACCTAACTCAGGTAACTCGAAAACCTTTTGTTTTAAAGTCTGAAAACTCTTGTCAGCTCAATGTGTCCACTTAAAATCCTTTTTATCTCCTCTCATAGTCTCAGTCATAGCATTACAAATGGAACTATAATTCTTAATGAAATTTCTGTAGAAACTAGCCAAACCATTAAATGATCTTACCTCACCCATATTCTTAGGTGTAGACCACTCTAGATTTTCTTTAACCTTCTCAGGGTCCATTTTCAAACCATCATCTAAAATTACAAATCCTAAATACATAATCTCTTCTTGCAAAAAGGAATGCTTCTTCAATTTTATTAGTATATTCTCCTCCTTTAGTATTTTCAACACTTGTCTAATATTCTCAAGGCATTATTCCTTAGTCTTACTGAATATCAGAATATCATCCAAATAAATAATCACAAACTTACCCAAAACCTCTTGAGAACTTCATTCATCAACCTCATGAAAGTACTAGGTGCATTAGTTAAAGAAAAAGGCATAACCAACCACTCATATAAACCTTCTTTTGTCTTGAAAGAATTCTTCCATTCATCAACTTCTCTGATTATGATCTGATGATAACCACTCTTCAGATCAATCTTGGTAAAATACTTAGCTCCATTCAAACAATCTATTCAGTCATCCATCCTCAGCATAGGAAACCCATACTTCACTATTATCTTATTGATAGCTCTAGAATCAGTACACATTCTCCATTCTCCATTCTTCTTAGGTTCCAATACAATAGGTATAGTACAAGGACTCAATCTTTCTCTGATCAAACCTTTTTGCAACAACTCCTGCACTTGTATGTTAAGTTATTCATTCTCAGTAGGTGTCAATCTATATGGTTCTTTATTCAGAAAAATAGCTCCAGAAATCAGAGCCATACAATGACTTATACTCCTCACCTATGGTAAACCATCAAGAATATCCTCTGCAACAATCCCCTTGTATTCATTTAGCAAGTTTTAAATTTATGCCATCACTCGGTCTCCACTGTCTTTTGTTTCTCGACATTTACTATTTTCTATCACTCAGACATTACTATACCCTATCACTTGGCCATTACTACCATAACTCATCTTCTTAGGGATTATATTGAAGCACACTTAGTTCTTCTTTATTTATTTCTTAAATTGGTTTCCATTAACCATATAAATTTTCACAGTGGTACAATTTATCTCATCTGGAACCTCAATCAAAGGTAACAATGTTCTCTTTTTCCTATTCACCCAAAGAGTATATTGATTCAATCTACCATCATATACAACATATCTACCATACAACCAAGGTCTACCCAACAGAATATGCCAACAATCAATAGGCATAATATCACACAGAACTTCATTAAGGTAATTTCCAATCTTGAATTTCATAACACATTTCTCACTTACAAAAAAATTATCTTCATCCTTGATCCATGAAACATGATAGGGTTGAGGGTGTCTCAACCTCTGCAATCGCAACTTTGTAACCAGCTCCTCTAATGACAAATTCTCTAAACTGCCACTGTCAACAATCACTTTGCAACATTTTCATGTCATCTTACATATGGTCTTAAAAAGACTTCTCCTCGAAATAGGTTCTTCATCCACTTGATTATTACACAAATCTCTCCTTACCATCAGGTTTTCTCCATCCTCAAGTATTCCACTTTGGGAACCCTCAAGATCCTCTTGTACCACAACATTTCTATGACCTTATCCATTTCCATCAGAGTGTATACACTCAAAAGATCTATGCCCTTCTTTCCCACATTTGAAACAATTACCACTAAAACCACCTCTACAACCTCTTCCTCGGTATGAAATACTACCACCTCGGTAAGAACTACCACTTTTTAATGTAGGATCATCCTGGGTGTAAGAGAAATCTTGCATCACCCAAAAAAAATACTTTCTGGTTCCTTTTCAATAAGGGTTGTTTTGTGCAGAGTTACTATTTTTGGAAAGTTACTATTTTTAGTAAGTTTTCCGTTTCAGCTCAGAATATTCTATTTTCTTCCCTGGAGGTTCAATTTGATTGTATGAGCCTACCAATAAAGTTTCATTGCCAGATCAAGTCTAGTTTTGTAGATATTGGATATTTTTGGTATTGACAGCAGAGTACAGAAACTTTGAACTTAGTTTTGAAGGCTTTAGAGGCTCCTAATGGGGTCAAAACCTTGGTTGACTGGGCTTTCCCAAGTCAGGCATTGTAGAGAACTTTGTGACATTTCCAAAATGGGGTTATGGCGGCCCACCAGGTCAACGGTTGATGAGTTATGGTCTCTAGAAGTTGTGTTACCTGAACTTGAAAATGTTAAAGTTTCTTCAAAATTTCTTTTTGGGTTCTGAAGTTGTTTGGGCTACTCTAATTGTCATGCCCAAAATTAGGGCAAAACACACTAACAAATTTTTATTTATTTTTAAACACAAGTACATACAACTATGGTGACACAACTAATATTGAATGTGTTGTGGAAAGGTGTTGACATGGTGAAGTTAGTCTTCGAGTTGCAAGGTATATTCATAGATTGAATTAGGGTCACATTACATATGGATGCAGAGTCGGTGTATCAACTTGTTACACAGGTTAGAGATCTTAAATTTTGGGTGTTATAGGAACACTTGGGTCAGGCTGAATTAACTATGGTTTTATGTTTAACAACGTGGGGTATCATGATGGTAAATAATTTTTAAGAACATATGTTTAATTGGGTTTACCTAGAAATTACTTTAATTCTTAACCTTGATTACAACTTTATCCATTTAAATCTAGTACCAATTACACTTTTAACATTAAACTACTTATGATATTAAAATTAACCTTTAGACATGATCCTAGGTCAACATCAAGTTTACTAAATAAAAACCATTTCAATCCTAAAGAATTTGAAATCTATTTAATTATCCCTATCTACATATCATCTATAAACAAATCCTGATATATTATTTTACACACATTATTTTTCCTAACATCTTGAATTAAGTTCCCACAAACGCAATAAGTTTATCCCAATATCGTACTAAAGATTGCATTAAAATTTCCCTAACGAACTATCATAATTTTGTAAATTAATTGATGACAATAATAATTAACTTAACCTCTTTTATTTGGAAGAAGATCCTAACAATATTTAATCACATATTATTTAAATAAATAAACACAAATTAAATTAATTACAAGAATTTATATA
>MU224135.1:280710-294932 GCA_018584345.1 Thuja plicata | reverse complement strand
AGCTATCTTTCCAACAATAATAGAGAATATAATGTTTGTCTAACAATTTAAACTAAGAGTAAATATATAAATACATAAAATCCTAATTATTAAACAATGCAATTTTTAACAAATTTGTACAAAATTTATTGGTAATTAAAAAATATAGAACAACGTAACTCAAATAAGACAAATTTCATTAGCATCAAGCAAAGGTTACAACTCTAGGTTGGAATATCGAGCATAATTGGAACTCCTTAGGTAGAATTAAAATTAATAATAAGAATTCGTAGGCAAGGGGAAATCACAAAATTAATATTCTAACACTCTCCCAAGATAAATTTATATTTGCATAAGCCTATAGTTATCAAGTCCATATTTAAAACTCTTTTCATTTGAAAACTTTTAAAAGATTTTACAAAATCTTTCCTCCTAAATATCTATAAACACTTCCCAAAACAAATTAAATAAAATCAAACCAGAAATTAAAATATAATATTGATCTAAGTAATGGATATCTATGTATTTCATAATCTAATCACAAAATAATTTCTAAGTTAAAATGAATGTAATATTCTTCTCAAGCCAATCATAGTATCTCTTAACAAGGATTTTAATTGATTCCCAAATCAATTATCATAAATTAATCTTACAAAAAGTGTTCTTTATAATAAAAAAATATAGTTTAGTTTATGGTACTCCTTAACTACTTAAATTAACATTGTATCATTTCAAGAAATTACACTTATAATTTTTATTCAAAGTTGCAAACAAATATTAAAATTGGAATTTCTTTCCTAACAAAAAAAAATCAAGAAAATAGAATCCTTTACTAATTATACAATGATAATATGCATTCCTGAAAATTTCCTTTAAAGAGTCTAAGATTATTATGACTAAACTAATACCTCACACATGGCTAATAAGTAAAACTAAAGGTAAAAGACTCTTTATTTATTTTCCATGTACCCTTCCCATACCAGTTGTAAGTCAAAATAAATAAACAAAGACAAGAGGAAAAGAGTAATGTAAATTAAAATATTCTATACTTTCAAAAGGATAAGAGTTTGCTTATATATACGGTAAGTGAAGCCCACTGAATCTACATGTAACTGCATGCTAATTATAACTAATATTGTTACAAAGAACTAAAAAGGTAATAATAGATGGAAGAGAACATTTAAAGGATGATACACGCATGTCCAAATATGTCAAAAGGATACAATGTATATGCTACAGCTAATCCCAAAATAAATAAGTAAATATATAACCTGAATGTTGTCTATGCTTTGAAGGAAGATGTAGCAGATATAATATTGTAAGGATGCTTTTAGAAGAAAACCAAGATTCAATAGGGGTATGAGGGTGGCTAAAATCTACAAACTTATTCAATTAAATCTACTAGCATGATGATGGAAGAAGAGAAAAATGTAGAAGTACAGAATGCAAAGGGTAGCATTAATCATAGATTCAACAACTTTTTAAGCACCATCCCTGCAGCGATCAAATAGGAGCCTTGGAAGTGAAAGTGCCACATTCCATAGAAATGACTCATAGACTAGGTGACTGAGATAATTCTTCAACTGGTATTTAATGAGGTTCCAAGTAGAAAGTTGTGGCAAAAGACTCCATTCTAGCTACTAATTTGGATACTTTTATGTTGATTTGGAAAATTATCACTTCAAGTTAAGGATTACATGGTCGAACGATGTGACTGAAGGTAAATTTTGAATCCTATTATAACTAAGTTTATAAATAGTAAAAAGGAAAGGAAATTCAATAATTAAGAAAATGAGTAAGCTCTCGAAATGTTCCTACCAATTTTGGAATCATATACTACGCACCTGAATCTATATGTCTGGCTTCCTTCGCGCCTGCTCATCACAGAAGCATTTTCCATATGGAAAAAGGTCTCACATACATAGACTAAGCATAGTGAACTTAAGGCCCTAAAGTGGAACCCAAAGCTCTGATACCAAAATGTCATGCCCAAAATTAGGGCAAAACACACTAACAATTTTTTATTTTTTTTAAACACAAGTACATACAACTATGGTGACACAACTAATATTGAATGTGTTGTGGAAAGGTGATGACATGGTGAAGTTAGTCTTTGGGTTGCAAGGTATATTCATAGATTGAATTAGGGTCACGTCACATATGGATGCAGAGTCAGTGTATCAAATTATTACACGGGTTAGAGATCTTAAGTTCTAGGTGTTACAGGAACACTTGGGTCAAGTTGAATTAACTATGATTTTATGTTTAACAACATGTGGTATCATGATGGTAAATAATTGTTAAGAACATATGTTGAATTAGGTTCACCTAGAAATTACTTTAATTCTTAACCTTGATTACAACTTTATCCATTTAAATCTAGTACAAATTACACTTTCAACTTTAAACTACTTACGACATTAAAATTAACCTTTAGACATGATCCTTGGTCAAAATCAAGTTTACAAAATGAAAACCATTTCAATCCTAAAGAATTTGAAATCTATTTAATTAGCCCTATCTACATATCATCTATAAACAAATCCTGATATAATTATTTTACACACATTAGTTTTCCTAACATCTTGAATTAAGTTCCCACAAATGCAATAAGTTTATCCCAATATCGTACTAAAGATTGCATTAAAATTTCCCTAACAAACTATCATAATTTTTTAAATTAATTGATGACAATAATAATTAACTTCACCTCTTTTATTTGAAAGCAGATCCTAACTACATTTAATCACACATTATTTAAATAAATAAATAAAAACAAATTAAATTAATTACAAGAATTAATATATATAACCTTTCTTAACTATCCTTGAAACCACTTAATCATTTATATTAAAATAACCACTAATATAAAGACCAATTAAATTCTACCATTTAAAAAGAAAAAGAACATACATGAAAAAATTTACCATTTATCAAAATTAAAATTTAATAACAAACTAACTATACTAAAAAAAATTACTAATTAAAATCTAATAATCAAAATCTAATCTAATTCCTAACCTACTAACCTCCTAACCTACTCTACCTCCCTACCTATTCCCTATCCCCTATCCCATCACCTCTCCCTTCCCCATGGCCCACATGCCAAGTGGGAGGAGGTGACCAAATTCAAAGGCTACCAAAAGGGTAGAGGGGTCGAATTCCCAAGGAAAAAATAAAGTGCAGATTTTTTATCATAAGCTTGGGGACCCACCAAAAGGTAATGTGTGAGGTGAGCAAGTTAAAAAACACAAATGGTAGACAAGTCAGAACATGGTATGCATGGAGGTAGGGAAGAGAAATTTTGCATGGCAGAGAAGAGGATGGGCTCCCTATCCAAGGAGTATGGGCTACCCAAAAAGATAGCTCCTCCAAAAAGGTATGTCAGGTGAGCATTAAAGTGTTGATTTCTCCCTTCCTCATTTCAAAATACTTTTATTTAAACAAACACATCCATGTCACTTCCTACCAAAACTAAGGGGTATAAAGGTAAGGGAAAATAAAGGTGTGGGGCCCACGAGTTGGGTGCAAAACATTATGTCTTTCCCATTTATTAAAATGTTTGGGTTAGAACTAAAGGATTAATTAGGAGGGGTTAGGTAAGTGAGGGGAATATAGAAGGAATATTCTATGTGTAAAGAGGGAATTAAATTCCTCTTCATACATTTTCTAGAGATTTATTTGCCTCTAACAAATTTTGAAAGTGGTTTTTTTTAATTTTCTTTTCCTTGTAATATTTTTTTTCATTTGTAGAGTTAAATGTATATGTCAAGTTATTTTTATTTATGCATTCAAATAATGGAATGTTTATAGGGCATTGAAACTAGGTAGTTTATTATTTAGTGTGACAATCTAATTAGTAATCCATTTTTATCAAGATTTCCTCAAGAAGATTTAAAGATGCCATATAAATTTGAGGTATAATACTTTGATCACATTGTGATACAAATCCAGATTTAAAAGAAAGAAGAAGATAGTATCACACTTTGAAATTTTGCAAGAAATAAATTTGAGATATAATTTGCATTTCAATATAATCTTGAACACATAACTTTCAATAACTAAATTTATATTTACAACATTGGAGTCCACACATTTGACTCATTCCTTTACAAGATTTATCTTCAACATGAACACAAGACTATGGGTGATACAATAATGGAGAAGACTCCAACACCATGACATCAATAGCACCTTTCATGCTCCAAATCTCAAAAGGATCCAGCATGAGATTCATCCAAAATCTTTAAAAGAACATAAAACTAACCATGGAGATCTCACCTCCCATCTTAGGTCTCAAGGAGACCACCCTTGAGCTAGGAGAACCGGTAGCCAACGGGTGACATTCACACATTCACATAGCATAAACACTACTACAAAGAACACCCTTTCAAGACTTGTACAATGGGATTCACCATGAACACATAATAAGGGGTTAAGGTGGACTTTCATGTAGGAGATTTCCATATGAATACATACAATAACCATGCCCTTTCGAGGCTAAAATCCACATACATTCTTCCATATATTCTTCTCCTTTACCCCCAAATCAAAATCAATAACATTGGTATGGAAGAGCCCATACACCTTGCATTTTTTCCCTCTTCTCTCCATGAGAAGAGACTCTACACTTCCATGGAATCCAACTAACCCCTTCCTCTATAGTTGGCCACTTCTTCCCTATCCAAGGGTGAGTAATATCATTACACTTCACAAAACTCTCTCATTCAAACAAAGATAAAACACAATAAGCATGAAATCAAACCCAAAATCCCATTCACTTACATCACAACAACACAAATTAGATTGAACACATATGCAAGAAAAGGAAATACATGCTAATGTATTTTCAATAAAACAAGAAAACTTTCATGGCAATGGTGGAGACCAACCTTCATAAGTGTTATGGTAAAATGATCTTTGAGAAGAGCCCAATCCCTTTTTGTTTCCTCCAATTCAAAACCCTAATGTCTCTAAAAGTAGAGAGTGGGTGAACACCCACTAACTCTCCAAAGGGCATATAAAAAGGCCTCCAAATTCTACCCATCCACTAGCATTAAATTCTAATTTGACCCTTAATTCCTTTGGCTTTCCCTTGTCCCCTATCATAATTGTAAGATTGAAAAAGAGTGTGGGTTTGGGTAAAGGTCAAGACTCACTCTATTTTCGAAACATGTGAGAAATAGGTCATTAAGAGGGTCACCTAGGCCACTAGGGGGTTCTAGAAGTGTTAGAAATGTTTCTAACCCATACCCCTATCACTAAGGTACATGGATTTTGCTAAAATTGTTCTTTAGGACCATTTTTTGGCCTCTAGAAGTGACTAGAATAAAAATTTAAATTTAAATAATCTCATTGGTGGGACTTTACAAGTATCTCCAAACAAAGGGGGTTTAATTAGGTTTCTAATAAGTTTTTTAGGCTTAGGGTTACATTGCCAACCTTAGTAGACATGTCATTACATAAACACATAACAAGTGTCAAGTGAAACTGTAAAATACATAATAAAATATTGACATGTTACTAAGCACACGGAGAAGCACCTAATACATACATACAATTTACAGTCACAAATCAAATCACTTAACAATGAGGTTTAAATCTCTTCATTAGATTCAACCTTGGCTTTAGAGTTTGCACATAAGGTTGGTTACTGATTCTCTGATAATTTCTATGGTAATTTTCCTGCACACTGAAATCGAACATCAGTAGCTCAATAAAATCATATGTATATACATATAAATCAAATTGCATAATCAATTGACTGAATATTCTACATTTTCATTTAATAACCTTTTTCCCATTTCTGTACCTAATAACCTATTCCTCTATTTGAATTAAGATATAGAAATAATCATCATAATGCATGCGTATACTCAAAATACCATAAACATCATCAATAAAGTATACTGAAGAAATCATCAAATGACATAAATAATACTAATAATGTCTAGTCCATCAAATATAATGTCCCAAAATATTCCAACTTTAACAAAAATCAGTATTGACTGGAGAGCATGTAAGTGAGAAATAATGCTAAGCTATGTCGATATAGGGTAGGCCTCACACTAATGTAATAAAAAATGAATAATAATTGTAACACCCCAAAATTGGCATCTTGTAACTCTAACCAATTTTGTTGCATTTGTCATTCTTTTGGATCATCAAAGTCCTATTGTACTAGGCAATTCTGAGTTTTTGACTGACTCTACTCGACCTGAGTGTCAAATGTAGAAAATCATAAATCTGCATTAATCATACATCATGTTTAATTCCTAAATATCTATTGGATAAATAAACCTTATGATCGAATTAATTTAATTAATAAAGTCCTAGCACTTTAATTAAAATTAAATTCACCCTCTTTAGCTGAGACACATGAAAAAGGGATTAAATAATATTCAATTATTAAATAAATATCCTCATTTCAATAATTGAATTTAATTATTCAGATAATTGAGAAAAAGAAATTATGAGGTCATATTTATTTAATTAATTGGATATTCTCTCAAAAAATCTTATCTCTGTTCAGAAATGGAATCTTTGAATTAATTGTGCTTTAAAGAGAGAAAACAATTAAAATCAAATAAAACAGAATTAAATCAAAGAAAGAAAAGAGTTAAAGCAGGAAGAAAATAATTTATTGTTTTTTTTCAAATAAAGATTTCTATTTTGAACTGGCTTTTCTATCTGTTTTATTTCAAAGAGGAAAGTTTCTATTCTGATCATCTCCGAGTCTATAAAAGAACTCTCATTCTTCATTCAAAACCCCCACTCACTTATGCATTGTTAGAATACTGAATTATTGTCATATTTTCTTGATAGATTCATATAGAATAATTTCATATTGCAATAGAATAGCTTCAATTTTTAGAATAATTGCATTTATCATCATGTCTTAGATTATCTTATATCTCTCATTTCTAAGTATAATATTGCATTGTATTGCATCCATCATGATAAATCCTTGATTCCTAGATTGGTCCATGGTTGTGAGACTCTCATTCTGAGGGAAATTTCAAAAACCCCATCTGGATAGAAGGCAATAGGTCGAATAATGCAGGCAGGCAGGATGAATAACTCATATTTATTCTTGTGTGTATCTGATGAAGAAGGACTATGTTGAAGTGTATGGTGAGTTAACAAGGCCAAATTTACCACATACATTTCTGACGCCCACTATGGGGTAGGTAAGTTTCTGTTCTAGCCTCATTTCATTTTATATTTTTCATTTTTTTGCATTTTGTCTGTACTTCCGTACAAGTTCTATTTTAATTTCGCTCGAACTTTCTGTACGTTTCGCGCAAACTTTTTAGTTCTTTGCATGGCATGCAACACTTCTTCACGTGATCTAGCATACTTTATCATGCAATATTACAAACCAAAGCTTTCAGTTTGATATTTTGTTGTCTCAATTTTCTAACCACCTGCTATTTTCTGACAACTATGTTTCTCTAATTTTATCTTTTGAAACAACTTGACAATGGTTTGCAGGATGTTGATATAAAGAGAAAGCCATCATAAACTTCTGACATGTTTTTTGCAGGACGCTGATATGAAGAAAGGCATTACAAACTACTAATGGGTTTTATCGTAGGATGTTTGTCAAAGACCTTGCATGTTTTCACAACTTCTTATATCTGTTTTCAGTAGTTAAAACACACTTCGGTTGGTGTTTAAAATGAATCATTGTCTTGCGTGATTGAAGTGTTTTTTAGATTGTAATCCTAAGAACTACATGAACATATCCTCTCCCCTCACCTTTATGGATCTTTGGTGTAAGATAAATTCATGTGATTCTTCTAGAGTGGCTACCTCCCGAGAGCTTTAGCAGAGCCGGTGAGAGTGGATGCCCAACTAGTAACAGGCTAATGCCAAGCCCTTCCAAACCGGTATACAAAAAATTCTATTGTGATTAATTTCACAATAGACAGGTGTGAATATTTTGTGGCAACCAAAATATCCTCCAGTACCCTAGTGGTGCGTTAAAGTCCTGACATTGTTAAGGTGAAAGCCTTGCTTTGAACGGATTGGGAGAGCCCCCTTTATTGGGAAAATGACTTCATCACAACCACCTGAACGGATGTCCTTACTACAAACTATTGTTCTAGTTTCCAAAAACCCTCTATCTATTGGCACAGAAGGTCAGAGACCGACTAAAATGCCCCACATTTTTATGACTTTTAGTAGAGATAACAGCCCTTTGGGAAGCAATTCCTTTGGGGTTCGAAGCTTGGTATGCCTGAGAAGTGAGTGCATATGTAAGGAGGATCCTGTGCTTCCAATATTCTAAGTTATCCACTAAGAGTAAGCGTAGCTAAACTTTAGTTCAAGTGGGGATTCAATAGATAATGTCCTCGCTATCCTTGGATTGTGATGTTCTTGTTCTGATACTACAAACATTCTGTTTAATGTGTTTTGCGTGGGTGAATCATTTGAACAATCAAAACTATTGTCAAAACACACAAACTGTCACTCTTGAACATGTCCAAAACAATCTTAAACTTGAACTATCTATAAAAAAATAGCATGATTTTATCTTGGAAAACACAAACTGGTCTCAACAGTCTGATTCTGTAAACGTCCTTTTTTTCAACATTTGCATAGTTTCACGTGAAATTTCCCAAACTTCACATCATTTGGTGAGAATCTTCGTGTGATACAAAATATACTGTCGTGTGATACTTGGCAACAGTGCCATTATTTTTTCATTCTTTATTCTATCAACTAGTGTTATTATTCATGTGAAGAGAGCATTTCTTCATGCGGTTCGGTGAGAAACTCCGCGCAACAAAGCATTTTCTCATATGAAACTAGAGTCTTTTTTCCAAAACAATGAGCTTAAATCTATCATTCAAGTTTTCTTCTATCAAATCTGGTCTCTGATATGGGTCTATTTTTCTTCCATCCATCTTCACATAGTCTAAAACTTAGTTTCTTGGGTTGAGAACTACGTGATTCTTGCTTAAACTGGTCTTGTCTCATGTCTTTTTGATCTCTTTTTATCTGTGTCATCATGCCTTGTGTCACAATAGTCATCTCTTGGCTTGTTTTAGCCTCATCTTAGATGATTTGCACCAAGGATACTTCACCTTTTGACACGTTCTATGCAATCACTTTGAGACAGTTTCAAGTTTGGTCCTAGTTCACATCTCTTGTTCAAAACTTTGTCTATGACTGTCACAACTCGAAGTGGAAAAACATTTCCTTCAATCAATCAAGATGAATCTATACTTTCCACACCATTATCGGCTACATATAGTGAGGAATCATCTTGATCTCCTTCTCTGGTAAGTTGACCTTACACTAAACGGCCATTTCCTGTGGATCTTAGTCAGGTTTGAAATCCTTTTCTCCAAGAAGACCCAAATTTAGAGAACACTCAATCTTTTCATACCAAATCATTACACATTGAATCCTTGCATTTTGGCAAGATGGAAGATCCTAACCAATTAGGTGGTGAGGTTAGCAGAACTGACCTCTTTATAAATTGGGGTAAGTCCCATTCTGAAGACCCCCCTAACAAAGTAGAAGTAGAAATCACTCAAGAAGAGATTGCACAAGCTCATGCTAACAAAGATTTTATTAAAATGATGGGAATTCTACTAGCTAAGGAGAAAGAAAAATACATTCTTGAACTAGCCAATCAAGGGGCTAAGTTACCTTCCAATTATGCTTTAGAAACACTTATTGAGAAAGAGGAAGAAACTGAAAATTCCCACTTGCGAAAAGAACTGCAAACTATGCGAGAGAAACTCTCTCAACTCTTGAAAGAGAAAGACAAACCTGTCACACAATTCATGTTGGAAAGCATCTGTCCTTTCCCATTTGATAAAGATCTCCACATGCCTCCTTTTCCCAAAGGATTTGAACTTCCTAAATATGACAAATACTTGGGTACATCTGACCCTCAAGACCATTTGAGATAATTTGGTGCCCTCTCCATGGAACTCATACATGACACAACCTATCTCATGCATCTTTTCCCATGTAGTCTGGGAGGATCAGCTATGGAATGGTGTTTTAGACTACCAACTGGCATCAAGACCTTTGACAAAATTGCCAATTTATTTCTACAACACTATTCTCACAACATTCAACATTCGGTTCATATCCGAGATCTTTGCAATTTGAAACAAAATAATGGGGAATCCTTCTTGGCATTTCTCCAAAGATGGAGACAACTTTATACATGATATTCTCGCAAGATACCTGAATCAGAAAAGTTGGACATCTTTCTCGATAATCTTCTCCCCAACTTTGGGTATCAAGTACAGCTACAAGGTCCTCTAACCTTTGATGATATGATCAAACAAGCTATAAGAATCGAGACATTTATGATCAAGAAAGGAGAATTGACCTTACACAAGGAAAACAAACAAGGGTCTTCTTAAGCAAAGATAAAACCAAATTTCCCAACAAGAACCAAAATGTTGTGAATGATGGAGTTGTAGACAATGTGACTGCTAAGCCTTCCAAGGCTGCCTTTAATCTCACTGCCACGATGCAAGCGGCCAAAGCCACTGAATAGGCTGTGGCAGAATCCAAACCTAGTACTTCACAATTTTTTAGACCTAAACCTTGGGCTCCTAGGCGCAAGCGTGAGTTCACTCCTTTAGGAAAACCTCTTGAGGTGGTTTAAAAAACTATTATGGACAATAAGTTACTTACTCCATTGGCTAATCCATGACCTTATGATCCGTAACCAAGGCCCTCTTGGTGGAATGAATGTGCTTATTGTGATTTTCACCAAAACAAAGGTCATAAAATAACTACTTGTTTTAAGTTGCTGCATACAATCTAGGATCTCATCGATAGTGAGGTTATTGTTGTGGGAAGTCACAAAAAAAATCTGATCACCAAGCTTTCAAGGATCCATTTCCTCCTCATGGGAAAGGTGAATCATCTAAAGGCAAAAATACTGATGCTAAGGTCAACTATACATACACCAATAATGACAATGTCATTAATATGGTTGAACCTGTTGATACTGAATATTGTAATGTCATCATTCGTAAGGGAAAGGAATATACTTCTAAGTCCAAAACACCTTTCATTTTGTGAGGGTCTGCACCTCAGTCTTCTAAACAAGGACAGTCTCAAGTGAGTGCTAATATCATTACCCGATCTCGTGCTAAGATCATTCTCAAAGGCCCTGAGCCTTCTATACCTACATCAACTCAACCTTCAGACAAAGCTAAGGTTGACTATGCTAATAAAAATCCCAAAGTGATTTCCTCATCTAATTCTACCAATTACAGCATTTTTGATCAATTGCAATGTACTAATGCTCAGATAACTATTTTTGAGCTCCTGAAAATCTCCCCTGCTCACATGGAAATCCTGGACAAATCCCTCACTGAGGCAAATATCCAAAAATATCTTGATCTTGACTGGTTTCAATCTATGGTAGCTCACTTGACCTCTTCACATTACTTGTCTTTCTCTAAGGAAGATGACCATTCTTTGAGTCACCCACATAATAATCCTTTGCACATTGAAGTCATGGTTGGTCTAAAGCGTGTTTTCCATTTTCTTATAGATAACGGCGCTGGCCTAAATATTTACTCTGCTAGTTTCCTTATTGAGTTAGGCTATGGCGAAGATTGCATTGATGCTTGCAAAAATATTACCATTAAAGCCTATGATGAGGAAGAATGTAAATCCAAGGGGCTAGTGGTATTTCCAAATAGAGTTAGTCCTATTGAACGAGATGTTATCTGTCAAGTGCTTGACATTCCTTTGGCATACAATATTCTATTAGGAAGGCCATCCATCCATGAAATGTAGTCTATCCCTTCCACATACCATCAGTGCATTAAGTTCCTATTTCAAGGTTCTGAAGTGACCATACCTACTAATACATGCTATGATTGTAATGCCCTCACCAAATCTGTTGACATCCTTGTGCCTACCAACAGAGAATCTATTGAAGTCCTTGAGGACAAATTGAAATAAATGGAAAAGAGTCTGACACTCAAAGAAACTGATATGGGAAGATATCAGATTGAACCAGTGCTATCTATTACATCTTTACCTTTGTCTCCTTGTTCTTATGGGAGACTTTCTAAAAGCACTAAACCTTCTACGGTTACTCCTCCAACAAAGTATGGTGGTACCTTTGTACAAGCCACAGTACCATTAGAAGAAGATGATGAAAATAGAGCTATGAAAGCTTGGATCTATAAAGGAGAAGACAATTCTAAAAAAAATCCTCCTTATGACATAAAACCTGAGAAATATGGCAAAGGTTTATCTAGTATGCAACATTTTTGCTGTAAAGGAAATGGTCCCATACGTGCTAATCATAAAGGCTTGATTGCACCACTTGAAGCTATTGGTTGCAAAGCTCGCGACTCTACAGGTATAGGCTTTCATAAACTCACATTTCAACTGGGAATAAACAAGTTTGTACCTTGAGAAGATAAGAAACCAACACCTAAAGAAACACCTAAAACTACAAAATCTAAACACAGCTCTGATGAGGATACTTTTCCTTATCCGATTCCTCCAGACCTAGCAGCATTCTTTGCTGAGCCAGATAACTTTGTACCACGTGTCAGTACAGTAGACACTGATAGTGATTCTAATACCACCACTTCACTTGCTCCATTAACTTATGAAGAATGGAAGAAAATATATCCTCTAAATCCTAGTTATCAAGGTGATGTATACATACCACCACACTTTCAAGAATAGTTTGACCAGGAATTCCAGTCACTTCTCATTACACAAGAGGAAGCTAATGCTACAAACACTACTAAGGTACCTAGGTCAACAAGTGCTCATCTAACCATAGTAGAGGTTCTAGGTAGAACCCATCCCAACTGGGGACAAAGGGTTGATTTCACCCATGTTCTTGACATGAGACCTAATGATGAAACATACTCTCATGAATATGAGTTCGATAGCTTGTCATATGCCACTTCTGATAGAGATACAGATACAGCTAATGCATATGAAAACCTTCTTAAAGTAGGTGAACAATCTAGTGTAAGGTCACATGAGTTTGACTCCTTAGATGTTAACATGTCATCTACTACGGTCGCTAGGAATCAAAGGAATTTGACTATACCTTTGGATGAGATTGCTTTGGGTCTTGAATTGCTTGTCCATGCCTTTGATGATTATACTGTGAACACACTTGAACCTATCACTTCTCTTTCACTTTTCCATCCTGAGCTTATAGAATGGAACTCTACCTCCCCATCTAATGAAGTCCTTACATTCCAGAATGATTACCTATTACCTATTACCTACATGCTGTCAAACCTGCAACATCTCCCACTAGCGAAGCAAGTGTCAACATGATTGAAGCTAACATCAAGTATCTTAGTCACAAAATAAAAAGAAGAAAAAATAGGTGCTCTGATGGTGAAAACCACCTTGTGGCAGTATCAGAGCCTAAAATAGTCAAAATAAAAGACGTATCCAAGGGTGAAAACCTCTTTGAGGCGCCTGACAATGAGATACTTGATGCGCTTCCAAGTCATTTTTAGGAAAGGTCATCTATTCTTATTAAACCAACTCAACCTATCAACTTGGGCACAAAGGAAGAACCTCAGATTATTCACTTGGCACAATCACTATCAGAGGCAGAGAAAGAGGAATTCACTACATTCTTTAGAAGCAAAAAGATTAACTTTGCATGGAAATATTCAGACATGCCAGAATTAGACCCTAATCTAATCATGCATCATTTATCCATTGCACCAAGTGTTAAGCCCATCAAGCAGAAGCTTCACAAAATACATCCACATGTAGCTCTACTTGTCAAAGCTAAATTAGAGAAACTTCTTAAGGCAGTGTTTATCAGGGTCATTGATTATGCAGAGTGGATCTCTAATATTGTTCCAGTGTCAAAACATGATAAATCCATACGAGTCTACACAGACTTCAGAGACTTGAATTTGGCATGTCCTAAAGATGATTTCCCATTGCCTAATATTGATATGATCATAGATATGACAGCTGGGTATGAAATGTACTTGTTCAGGTTTAAAATTGTCACCCTAACTCAGGCATTAGGGCTACATGACAATTTCATCCTAACCATGGAAACCTCTCCTAGCTGTGGGTAGACTATGAGTGAAGAGGAGTCTCCAGATTCTAGGCTGGTTCCTATAAAATATGGTATATCACTTCCTGATTGAAACTGAAATGAGAAAAGGGAAAAGAGGTTTTAACTAGACTTGCATAATGGAAAGGTGATACACCAAGGATAATTAGACTCTTTTATGAAG
>MU224135.1:236356-253257 GCA_018584345.1 Thuja plicata | reverse complement strand
GGGAATGAATATGATAGTCAAGATCAAAGATGGGACAAGGAGGATGCACATATAGAGGATTATGGATGTGAGATAGGGAATATGGAAGGTATATTTGGTAGGATAGTATGGATGGATCTTGCCCCCATGTGTAGAATGAAAGGGGATAAGGATAAGTGAATGGATATATGAGTGGGTTTAGAGGACAATGAATATGTGATGAGGGAGATGGAAGGACTCAAGCATCTAGTTCCATGGATGGTATCCCTTGATATGTCCTTTTTTTTTTTTTTGATATCATCAAGGCATCTATTTGCCAGGTTTTTACCAAGATGATGATTTTTTAGGACATTTTATAATCTTGTTTTTTTTTAAGGATTATTTATGTTCATAGATGTTGGTAGGATTGCGGGGAAGGGAGATGAAATGGATAGGGCATATGAAGGGTGGAATAAGGATTTATGAAAAGGATTAGATTAATTGGAGGGGAGGATGGGGAAGGATTGGTGGATAATGGATGGAAGGTTGGAAGATTGGTGAGTGAATGGAGGAAGGAGTTGGAAAGATTGTCATTGGCACACACCTTGAAGGGTGGTGGAGTAGTAGAGGAGGAGATTGTGAAGGACATAGAGGGAAAAAGGTGGATTTTGGGACGTAAGGACCCAAAATGGATTTGGAAGCTGGAGGATTCAAGGACTTATGAGTGGATGAAGCTTTTGGATTAGCAAGTTTGGATGCCAAATTGGATATATCTGTTATCATTTTAGTTCACACTAAATCGATAAACTGACAAGTATTTTTTGTTTAACTTTGAATTTTAGAATTGTTGTTTCAGAATTGCAGAATGGTAAAGGATTCAGAGAAAGAAAGTACATGTTCAACATTACAATTGAAAAAATCAGAACATCATAGTAAGGTACACCTATTTCAGATTTTTGAACAAAGCACTATACAAATTTTTTAGCGTAATAGATAATGAAAGATATGTTTGCATTTCAGACATAAAAGTACAGCTTCAAATTAACCACACATGTAGTGGTTGCTCTAAAAAACATGAATAAAGAGTACTTTTCAAATGACATACAATAAAAGTACATTCATATGAAGCCACACATCCCATGGTAGTAGGTTAATGCAGACATGCATTTCATTTTATTAAATTGAATGTAGAAATCAAATGTAGGAACTAAAGAGCAATTCACATTTCTGTAAATGTAAAAGAAGAGAAAAGAAGACAGGTTAGGCCCCCCCATTGCCTGGTGTTTCATGGATAGTTGAATACTGCTGCATCTTTGGTCCTGCATCCTGAAGTACTCCAAGTCATCCTGCAAAGGAAGAGTGATAAAATGGGTCAGTTCATACGAACTGAGCAATGGAGAAGGATTAAGCTATCTAGTTGTGTACTTGATTGCATTTGTAGAAATGTAAATCAACATGCATAAATGAAACTGCTGGAAGGAATGATCGTATCAAATAAAACACTTTATTTCCTAACATTGTTTGTTTCATGTGCAGATAGGTACAAAGACTAAGTAGGTCATTGAAAGGACGTGCATATGTTTCACGCACAAAACTTTCTGACTAAAGATATGGAGAAGATTTGAAGACTAATTAAGGAGGTTGTAGAGGGGGCATACATATTATAAGTATGGGACTTTTCGACTGAATTAATGATGGTATAGAAGACCGGCTGTTGAAGGGACATGACATGCGGTCATGAAACCTTTCAGCCTCTAAATCAACCATTTAGTGCTACAAGAGGTTCCTCTTTTCATTTCAAAAGGTTTTCCAGGATTGTCATAAGTAATTATACTACTGCAACAGTCAAATTGATACAGAAGGTATTTATCAAATTCTGCTACAAGAAGTTATTTGACAGAGTATTGGCTATGTTACATTCAAGAAAATATTCATGTCATGATGGATTAATTTTTAGTTTTTATGAAGTAAACATCAAGCTTGTAAAATCATGTATCAAGACAATGTATGATAGGTCTGTATGTTTTTCAAATACTTGCATAAGTATCAGATCTGAAATTCAATGGGAAAAAATAGTGTTATAAAGATGACAAAATATCATAAGTTTTTGTAAGAAAATGTTGTTGTAAAGTGTACATGTTGCTGCTAATTACATAAAAGAATGCTACAGGATTGAAGAGTATCATAAAATGTTTACCAAAGCATATCTGTGAGTGTCACGAGCCTGTGCTCGAACCTCATTAGTTAACATTCTGGTGTTTTTGAATGTCACGATCCCGTGCTCAAAATTCATTAAACAGTGAACAAACATTTTCATCTTGTTGTTCTTATCATATAAAAGTACAGATTCAGTATCAATGTGAATTATTTACAGTGGGAAAAGCTACAAAATACAAGCTGAATATAAAATGAAAAAATATGTATTGACTGGAACAGAGTATGTGTAACCAGCAGAAGAATATCATAAAGATCATAGTACTTATCTACTGTGGAAATAAGAAAGTGTGTTAAGCATCTCTCATTCATAATCATCTTCTAAGATTTGCAAAGGTTATGAAAGATGTAATGGTTTTGTGTTTTAACAGATTATATCTTTAAAATAGTTTTTTACTCATAACCTTGCAACTTTAGTGAGTCATTTAGAGGTGTTTTCATGGTTTCCTAGAGCAATTGTTCAGCTGGGCCGAACTCATCATGTATAAATTGCAAAGCAGAGAGTTCATCAACTCATCATGTTTATAGCTGATTAATTACACAAGGTTTTATTCATGTCAGCAAAAAGAGTCAACAATTTGAGTGCTCTATGTTATCAAAAGAGTATCCTAAGGTTGATACTAAAATTGATAAAGATATGGTTGACAGTAATTCAAGATTTCATCAATATGAGAAGTAAGTTTCATATCAATTTTAGAAAATGACCACAAGCTACTTACTGGTATTCTAGTTATTAAGATGTAAAGGGATTATTTTCCTTCAAGTGACTGTTGAACTTGTTTATAAACTAGTAACAATCATGATTTCAAAAGAATAATGAAATGACAACAGCAAAACAGTGACTGTTATTGTTTTATAAGAAAGTTCATATTTATGCCAGTCATAAAAATCATAAAGTGCTTCAAATGTATTTACAGTTGTCAGTATGAACTGTGATGAACAATTTTGGGTTCATAAACCTTCGAACCTGCATGTACAAAATTACAGATAAACAACAGTAAGTTCTACAAAATGCATGGAGCCGTTTTGATTAAAGCCCATGTAAATATGGGGAATAGCAGATATAATGCATGTAGCCATGAAACCACGGTTATAAGCCATAGTAGAAGAAGATGAAAGTTAAAGAATAGTTCAACATATATACGGTTCAATAGAGATGCATAACAGTAGATGCCGTAGAGCATAACTCAAAGAGAAACTACAGATTTCATGTTGTAAAAGAAGAGTAAGCAACATGTTTAAAACAAGGAAAGACAGAATGGTAACCTAGCATGAAGAGTTACATAGCATGGATTCAAACTGTCATAGCATGCGGGTTGAGGTTTGGTGAAATCAAGCGCCAATATTATATGCAGCCTAAGTTTTTGAAGGAAGAGCTTCCAGTTTACATACCTGTGGTATATGAAGAGGCCCGAGCTACTTACAACAATACATAACAGTGCTATTTCATGGCATTTTCAAACTAGAAGTGAAGCCCGAGTTCAACTGCAAGTAGATACATTGAGAATGCCATATTTCATGGCATGAAACCCAAAACAAGACATAAACAAACAGTGCAACCCATTGTGTGAAAGGCTGCAGTCAATAGCCGCCGAAAGCATGCAGAAAGATACAAAGGAGAGCCCGCAAGTGGATCGCAAGAGCTAACTGGAGGTGGAGCCTAAGTTTTAAAAGAAAGCTTCATAAGAATAAGTAGAGTGCCATACATTATGGCTTGATAACTCGCTATTTATAGACTTCCAGCTTGAGCATCAAACATACAGAACTCCATAGTGAATGCAGAAATAATAGTACAATGGTAGCATGAAACCCTAGGGTTTCCTTCCTTTTCAAAATGAAAAAAGCCTAAGTATGAATACAAAGAAAAGGTAAATGAAATGCCTCTGCTATATTGCAGTGTATTTGGAGTCAGCAAGACAGCAGGATATGGATATTTCCCAACATGCCATGACAGCCTAATCACATGGCTTTGTGAAAGATGTAGTTATCTCAAAAGGTCATGTCGACCATATGTCAAATTTTGAAATTATGCATGGTTTCCTAAGTGCCTTGGTTATTTATTTATTTTATTTAACATACTAAGTGCTAGTTTTATAGGTATTGTTCCTTTTCAAATCTAATTTTAATAATATAAGTTATATTCTAGGTTTCTATTTTAATTAAATAGATAAATTCTTTATCTATTTAACTTAAATAGAAACTATATTATAATTTATATTATTAAAATTAGATTTGATATTATATTTAATCTATTTAATGTTTAATAAATAAACAAACAAACCTATACATAGATACATTAATAGAATTTTATTCTATTTATATATAAATTTGTTATTTATTAGATATTAAATAGATTGATTATGATTTGGATTAATATATATAAAATTATTCACAGAATATATGAAATAAATTAATATATAACCAAGGTTGACTTATGTTGAGATAATCATCTTGATCAATGGAGAGGTTTTTAGTTATGTTTAGTTCTGGAGGCAGTTTAGAGACAATTCCATCATCTTTGAGTTCCTTTTTGAGTTCAGCATCAGATAGTTTCAGTTGAGGGTCTTTTTGGAGCAGTTCACTATCAGTTTCTAGCAGTTGTACTCATGTTTTGACAGGATTCCTCTTCATATCCGACCCCCCACCAAATATGCATGATTTTTGGAGTTGACTGGCAGTTGAGGGGGCAGTTTGAGTTTAGTTTTAGTGACACTTGGCTTGGAGGGATTTTTTCAGTAGTTAGACTTCAATTTGTAGCAGTTTGAGACCTCTTTTTGAGGAGTTTTTTCATGCATTCGACTTATGGAGATCTGAGGACTATATCTTGTGCTTCTACCTCATTATTCAGTACCTTTTTTTCTTCACAGGTCCTGTCATATTGCAGACTTGTGAATATATTGTAAGGGCATTTTTGTAGCAGATTTTTTGACAGTATTGATATATAGAGATAGTTGTTCCTTCCCATTTGTTTTTTAAGTGTAAGGCTATGAGTTTATCTGCTTTGATGTTGTGTTAGCCCTTCATCTAAGCTGCATTCCTGGTTACATTTTCAAATCTTGATACTTCCCATTACAGGTCTTTTGTTTGTGTCCTAATTCTTTGTAGAAAATTGGTGAAGTATTACTTCCCTATCAAAGCAAAGAATATTGTAGGTCCTTACATAAAAATACTTTTGTAGTTGCATGTTTGTCTAGGTACTGAGAGCCATCATTATCTTTAAAGATCTATGCTAGATTAGATCAAGTTACATATCATTTATTGGTGTATCACCTCCTTTAGAGTTTTCTAGGTATTCATATTATCTTTCTACCCCTTTCCCACATACACACTTAGCATTAGGTGATATCCCAAATTTAACAGGAATCGGCCTAGAATCCGGAGATTCATTCTCTCATCCACCAAGGAGAATGTTTCTATGTTCCAACAAGATGGCTAGATTTTGCATCCAGCTATAGGTGCAATCCTGATTGACAACATTTTTTGGCACGCTCGGTGGGACCTGAACTAATTCACAGTTCCTTGATTTACAAGTTTTTATTTCTATTTTGGTGTAAGCAGCAATATTCCAGCCTTTTAGAAGGCATTTTTTCCAGCACCTGGCGACTCTGTTTTGAAGGTTTATTGCAGATTCAGTTGAAGATTTAAGTGTTTATCCTGATGAGAAGAACACCTACAAGAGCAAACAGTGAGGGATTCATTTATCAGGAGCTTCCATCTAATAGAAGAGGTAGTAGATTAGGTAGAAGAAGTAGAACATCTCAAATTGTAGAAGAATCATCCTCTTTTCTTAGGTGACCTGGTTTTTCATTATTTGAAAATCCTATATTTGAAGATCAAGCTGCCATTTCTGAAGGACATGAGGTAATTATAGAAGATTTCAATTTTTCTGAAGAATTAAGTGCTTTTGACAATTCTGGATCAGAATTACCTATCTTTGAAAAGGCTACAAATGATCAATCTATTGCTATAGCATCCACTAGCAGTACTGCTACCCCAGGATTGAAGACTTACCAGAGAAAAGTAATTCATCATACTAAGCCTTCCGTTACACCTGCAGTTTAGCAGCAAGTACCAGTAGTACAAATGGCTAGAAATTTACCATTTGTGGCATTTGATGCTGGCAACCCATTACAAATTGTTGTTCATCATGATATTCCACCAGCAGCACTGAAAGGTTTGACATATTTCAATGGCGAGGGTCATATTTCAGCAATAGAGCATATTAAAGATATTGCTACTTTATGTGGATTACATCAAGTTAGTCATGATGATGTAGCTTTAAAATTGTTAGCAGCTTCACTTAAGGGTAAAGCGTTAATCTGGTTTAGAAGTCTACCAGTTAATTCTATTAGCACATGGGATGAACTAGGCACTGTATTAATCAGCAAGTTTGAGGATAGATCAGATAATTTCTCTTTGGTTGAGAAATTAACTACTATTAAAAGAGATATTAATGAGCATATTTCAGATTTCAACTTTCATTTCCAACAAACTTGGGACAGAATTCCAAGATCCGTTAGGCCATCTAATGATTATGCATTTCTTTTCTTTTTAAAAGCATTTAACCCTTATATTGCACTTATGATACAGTCTATGGGTGGGCACACTTTACCTACTTCTTATGATGTTGCTTTCAGAGTTGAGAACAGTTTGATACAGGCTGAAAAGTTACCCCCAAGGCCTCCAATGCCTTATTATGCAGAAATACAGCCAGGTGTACCTACTATTTTACCACCTTTAGTTGTTATTCCACCTATTCCAGCATTGCCAGCATTTAATATGCAAGTTGCAACAGAAGAACATGCTGCTAACACTCCTTTTAGAGAGCTAAAAGAGAAAAAATTGGAATTAAAAGATAAAAATGACAGTATAATGAGAACTCTGCAAACTTATGGCAATGATATCTCAAACTTGAAGAGGCAACAAGGTCAATATAACAGACCTCCTCAAGTTTCTTATTAGCAAAATAGGAAATCTAATCAAGCATCTGGTTCAAACCAGCCACGCCAACCTCAGGGTCAGCAAAGAAATTATAATCAGAGGACTAATCAGCCTTATAATTATGCAACCCCTAGTACTTCCAAGGAGTTGGTGGTTGTTACTCAAAATAACTACGCACAAGAGGAGGAGTGGTGTAATACTTGTAACGCAAGCCATTTTTGGCTTGATTGTCCTCATGCACTTGAGGCTAGAAGGCAAGATGTTTTGCATAATCAAATAGCTA
The DNA here is from genome assembly GCA_018584345.1 of Thuja plicata. Lineage (NCBI taxonomy): Eukaryota > Viridiplantae > Streptophyta > Pinopsida > Cupressales > Cupressaceae > Thuja > Thuja plicata. The sequence continues at coordinate 245,861 of MU224135.1, read as the reverse complement.
ATTTTCAAGGAGATGCTCAGAATCAACAAGTGCAACCACAAGGTAATCTTGATGTTACATTGATGAATCTTAATACTGATGAAACTATCTTAGCAGTAGGTTTTGATCAGATATGGAAACCTATAGCAGAAAGTACAACGTCCAAAACTAAAGCTGCAAATGAACAAGTTGACAAGGTACAATAGCCTACTGCTATATCACAATAGCAAGTATTAAAAGGTAAAAAACAACAAATTCAAGCTCAGGATGGACCTTCCCAGCCATTATAATCAGCAAAAGAGCTGGCTGCTCCAAAACAAAAGAAAAAGGTTAGTGCTCAAAATTTTAATATTGTAGATCATTTAAAGAAAACTCATGTTCCTATTTCAATTTGGGAATTTTTAGCACTTCCAGACCAAAAAGATATGCTACATGAAGCATTGCAAACTCTTGCACTATCTGATGATGTTTTGAAACAGCAAGCTCCTAAAGTTTTAATGGATGAAAATGAGGTTTTAAACCAACAAACACCCAAGTTGATAAAGCCACCACCTTTTTATGTCACTATTATAATAGGAAAAATTTTATTGCATAATTGCATGATTGATTCAGGTGCTTCTAGCTCTGTTATGCCTAAGAAAATTGTAGATCAGTTAGGCCTTAAATATGAACAATTTGAAAAAGGAGTAGTTCAACTTGATGGTACAGCAGTAGATACAGTTGGAGTTATTAGAAATTTGGATTTGACAATGCATGCATGTCCAAGCTTTTCAGTACCTATGGATGTTTTCATCATAGACTTACCTCCTAATTTTTTTATATGTTTGTCATGAGAGTTTACTGCTAAAATTGGAGGGTATCTGTCTGCTAATTGGTCACACATGTTATTTCACACTAGGTATGGTACAAAAGTAACTATTCCATCTGAGCCTATTGCAAAATTTTGTATTGATCCATATGTCAGTAGTTCTAAAAATGGGACAGCAACAGTGATTTTTGATCAAGAAGAGATTGATGCTGTTCGTGAGTCATGAACACTTATTGAACAAATTCCTGATAGATTGTTAGACACTTGGGCTACTAAAAATGTAACGATTTCTGATGCATAGATTAAGGAACCAAGTTTGGGTAACTATGTTATTAATGAAGTTACTGATTTTATGCCAGCCATCTTAAAAAGTGCAGATTTAGAGCAACAACCTGATGCTATTTGGAGGTTGCTTTTTGATGGCTCTCGCAGCAAAATAGGTGTTGGAGGTGGTTGCATGATTATTTCACCAACATATCAAAGGTATTACGCTTCTTTCAGATTCATGTTTAGTTGCACAAATAATGTGGCTAAATATGAAGCTCTCGTTAATGGATTAAAGTGGGCAATTAAGAAGGGTATTAGCTGTTTACAAGTATATGGTGATTCTGAATTGATTGTAAATAAAGTTAGGAATGTTCATACAAAAAAGAATGATTTGTTAAGAAATTATAAACATGTTGTATGGGACTTGATTGAAGGTTTTGAAGCCTTTAATTTACAATCTATTCCTACAAATCAAAACAAGCACGCTAATAGGCTTGCAGTTGTGGGAGCCCAATACGATATTCCGAAAGGAATCAGTAACAGTAAGGAAATGAATTATGTTAAAGTTATTGTTAGACCTGCTATTCCTAATAATGCAAATAGTTGGCAGGTTTTTGAATCTGATCAGCACATTATGATTTTTTTGAGAGAAGAGGCTGAGTTTTCACAGCCAAATCAAAAAAAATTGTAGGATCAGTATGAAGAACAGATTATTCAGCTAAGGACAAATAAAATGCCTAAAGGTCTTGTGACCTTAGAGTCTATGTTTGGTACCAATGATGAGTTCAAAAAGGATAAATCCAGCTTATAGATCAAGGAAGAACATTACAAAGAGGTTGCTATTTCACAAGATAAAGTGCTTAAACTTGGCAAGGTATGTACACCTAAAGAACAACAAACCTATGTAAATTTATGCAATGAATTTCATGATATAATTGCATGGAATTATTCAGATTTGAAGGGATTTGATCCCAATATTTCTTAGCATACAATAGAATTAGAACCAGGATCTAAACCAGTTAGACAAAAGCAGAGGCCTGTAAATCCCAAGTTAGAACCTCTTATGATTAAGGAATTGAATAAGTTAATTGAAAGTAACATCATTTTCCCAATCAAGCATACTTCATGAGTTTCAAATCTGGTTCCTGTTAGAAAAAAGAATGGAGAAATCAGACTCTGCATTGATTTCCATGATTTGAACAGGGCTTCATTAAAGGATAGGTATCCTCTGCCTTCTATGGAACAAATCTTGCATGTAGTTTAAGGTTCAGAATGATTTTCATTGCTTGATGGATTTTCTGGTTACAACCAGATTTTAGTGAAAGAAGAAGACAGGTTTAAGACAAAATTCACAACCAAATGGGGTACCATGGCATATCAGAAGATGCCATTTGGTCTTTCCAATGCTGGTGCAACATTATAGAATGCCATGGATAAGGCTTTCATAAATCTGATGTACAGGTTTATGCTGTTTTATTTAGATGACATCACTATTTTCTCAAAAAATTTAGCAGATCACTTTAAGCATTTAAGGATAATATTCTAAAGATGCAGAGAATATGTAATTTCTTTAAATCCTAAGAAGAGCATATTTTTTGTCCATGAAGGTAAGTTGTTAGGATTTATTGTTTCAAAAGATGGAATAACTATTGAACTTGAAAGGGTGAGTGCCATTTTAGCCCTGCCACTTCCAGCCCATAAAAAGGGACTTCAAAGCTTTTTAGTGAGGATTAACTTTGTTAGGAGATTCATCCCTGATATTGCAAAATTATTAATGCCACTTACAGCCATGCTTAAGAAGAATATTTCTTTCAAATGGACCAAGGAAGGTAGATCTAGTTTTGAACTAATTAAAGAAGCATTATCAACAGCCCCTACTTTGTTAAATCCTGATTTTTCTAAGGATTTCATTCTGTATGCATATGGGAATGTAGATAACATTGCTGCCATGTTAGTTCAAAAGAATGATGTAGGATTGGAGCATCCATTAGTTTTTTTCAGTCAAGGATTAAAATATTATGAATTGCATTATACTTTCATTGAGAAACATGTCCTTGCTATGATTAAAAGTCTAAAAAAATTCAGACATATGCTTTCTAATAACAAGATTAATCTGATGGTTGCTCATCCTGCTGTCAAGGAGTTTTTACTGAATAAAGATTTCAATACAAAGAGAGCAGGCTGGATCAAGAAAGTGATGGAATACAACATTGATGTTAAGGTTACCAAGCTGATAAGGGGTAAAGGTTTATGCAAACAAATGGCTGGAAATGGAGATAATATTCCAAATGATGATACTGAAGTAATTTTGGCATTGCAAGACCCTGATCAGCTTGCTGTCCCAAATTTACAGAATGATTGGGTGAAAGAAATGATTGATTTCTTGCAAACAAGACGTTGTCCTGAAGGTTTGGATAGATCTAAAAGAAGATATTTTAGATTACAGTCTATACCTTATTGTTTGTTAAATAATGTACTATATAGAAGAGATTATAATGGCGTATTGCTGAGATGTATTACTGGTAATCAAACTAATAAAGTATTACATGAATTCCATGATGAACCAACAGGTGGACATTTTGCAGCAAGGACAACAACATTAAATATTTTGAAGGTTGGATATTTCTGGCCAAATTTATACAAGGATGCTTTCATTTGGGTAAGAAGATGTTTAAAATGTGTTGTTTTCTCAAACAAGCAAAGGTTAGCAGCTTTACCTCTCAGACCAATTCAAATTGAACAACCTTTTGCTAAGTGGGGTTTGGATTTTATAGGTCCTATAAACCCATTATCATGTTCAGGGCATAAGTACATATTGACAGAAACGGATTATTTTACCAAGTGGACTGAAGCTGTGGCATTAAAAGATGCCAATGAAGCTTCAGTTTTAAATTTTTATGAAGATCTTCTTGCAAGGTTCGGTGCACTTGAATCAATTGTTTCTGATAATGCCTTAGCATTTTTAGGGACAAGAATTTCTGATTGGGAAGTTAAAAATAATGTGTATCTTAGTACCTCATCCAACTATTACCCACAGGGTAATGGACAAGCTGAATCAACAAACAAAAATTTGATTCGCATCATCAAAAGGAATATTGAAGATAATCAGGGAGTTTGGAATAGCAAGCTGAAACAAGCCTTATGGGCTGATAGGATCACCCCAAAGTTCTCAATAGGTAATTCACCTTATATGCTGGTTTATGGAAGAGAGGCAAGATTGCCAATTTTAGTTGAATTACCAAGTTTGAGCCTAATTAAGGAGTTGGACCTGATAGACAAGAAACCTATGGAGGTAAGGCTTGCTGAATTGATAGAGCTAGAAGAGATAAGGAAGGAATCTTTTCAAAATTTGGAGAAACATCATGATCAAATGAAGAAGACATTTGACAAAAAAGTTGTTGCACGAGTCTTAGAAGAAGGCGATTTAGTACTTAAATGGGATGAGTTGAAGAGAAGACCTAGCAAACATTCAAAGTTTGATGCCATTTGGAATGGTCCACTTGTAATTACAGGATGCAAGTCTCACAATTCTTTTCAGCTCTCAACTATGGAAGGAGAAGAATTGCCAATCCTAGTTAATGGGATTCATCTCAAACATTGTTTTTGAGGTGAGTTGAATCAGAATAAGTGCTTTGGCATGTAGTTATTTTTTTTGGTTATTAGCGGTTAGTACTTCTTTTTCCCAGTGGGACCACATCATTAAAATACACACCATGCATAATCAGGAACCCATTGGGGTTCCTGGTTATAAATGATGAATACCTCAATAATGTAATCACGGTGGAAAGAAAAGTTGTTTTAGATAGTTTTCTTTGCAGTCTTGAAGGTTAGAATGAGAAGAAATAGCAAGATCAATCACACAATAAATGTATAGACATCATGCTCATCACATAAGACATGGATAGATTCCACTATCTCATATCATAAAGCATCATGTTTACACATTCATTGTGCAATTCAGGTGGCTGTCCAAGATCATTCTGCCTTTATGTTTTTAGTTTTCAGTTGTGTGGTAGAAGGAATCAAGGAAAAGCACTGTTGTACTGCACCATTCCTACATAAGAATAAATACTTATCATACAGGGCATGGAATCTTTTTTTTCTTCCCCATATCACAAGCATTTTATCTACATAGGAATACTGCAGTACAAGTAGTGATACATCTAGTTTCTGTTTAGTTTCAGTTTGCAGTAGTGTGTTTGTTTTTAGTTTGGAGAGGTTTTCAGTTTTCAAGTCTGGGGAAAGACTCTGCACCCAATGGATTATGCAAGGCTATTGGTTATATACTATTTTGCAGGAAAACACCCCTGAGAGGTCGCCAGAAAATGTTATCATTTGAGTTCACACTAAATCGATAAACTGACAAGTGTATTTTGTTTAAGTTTGAATTTTAGAATTGTTGCTTCAGAATTGCAGAATGACAAAGGATTCAAAGAAATAAAGTACATGTTCAACATTACAACTGAAAAAATTAGAACATCATAGTAAGGTACACTTATTTTAGATTTTTGAACAAAGCACTATACAGATTTTTGAGCATAATAGATAATAAAAGATATGTTTGCATTTCAGACATAAAAGTACAGCTTCAAATTAACCACACAAGTTGTGGTTTCTCTTAAACACATGAATAAAGAGTACCTTTTAAATGACATACAATAAAAGTGCATTCATATGAAGCCACACATCCTATGGCAGTAGGTTAATGTAGACATGCATTTCATTTTCTTAAATTGAATGCAGAAATCAAATGCAGGAACTAAAGAGCAATTCACATTTCTATAAATGTAAAAGAAGAGAAAAGAAGATAGGTTAGGACCCCCATTGCCTAGTGTTTCATGGATATTTGAATACTGCTGCATCTTTGGTCCCGCATCCCGAAGTACTCAAATTTATCCTGCAAAGGAAGAGTGATAAAATGGGTCAGTTCATACGAACTAAGAAATGGAGAAGGATTAAGCTATCTAGTTGCCTACTTGATTGCATTTGTAGAAATGTAAATCAACATGCATAAATGAAACTTCTAGAAGGAATGATCGTATCAAAGAAAACACTTTATTTCCTAACATTTTTTGTTTCATGTGCAGATAGGTATGAAGACTAAGTAGGTCATTGAAAGGACGTGCATACGTTTCACGCATGAAACTTTTCGACTGAAGCTATGGAGCAGAATTGAAGACTAATTAAGGAGGTTGTAGAGGGGGCATACATATTATAAGTATGGGACTTTCTGACTAAATTAATGATGCTATAGAAGACCAGCTGTTGAAGGGACATGACATACTGTCATGAAACCTTTCAGCCTCTAAATCAACCATTCAGTGCTACAAGAGGTTCTTCTTTTCATTTCAAAAGGTTTTCCAGGATTGTCGCAAGTAATTATACTACTGCAACAGTCAAATTACTACAGAAGGTATTTATCAAATTCTGCTACAGGAAGTTATTTGACAGAGTATTGGTTGTGTTACATTTAAGCAAATATTCATGTCATGATGGATTAATTTTTAGTTTTTATGAAGTAAACATCAAGCTTGTAAAATCATGTATCAAGACAATGTGTGATAGGTGTGTATGTTTTTCAAATACTTGCATAAGTATCAGATCTTAAATTCAATGGGAAAGAATAGTGTTATAAAGATGACAAAATATCATAAGTTTTTGTAAGCAAATGTTGTCGTAAAGTGTACATGTTGCTGCTAATTATAGAAAAGAATGCTACAGGATTGAAGAGTGTCCTAAAATGTTTACCAAAATGTATCTAAGAGTTTCACGAGCCTGTGCTCAAACCTCATTAGTTAACATTCTGGTGTTTTTGAATGTCACAAGCCCCAGCTCGAACTTCATTAAACAGTGAACAAACATTTTCATCTTATTGTACTTATCATATTAAAGTGCAGATTCAGTATCAATGTGAATTATTTACAGTGGGCAAAGCTACAGAATACAAGCTGAATATAAAATGAAAAAATATGTATTGACTGGAACAGAGTATGTGTAACCAGCAGAAGAATATCATAAAGATCACAATACTTATCTACTATGGAAATAAGAAAGTGTGTTAAGAATCTCTCAGTCATAATCATCTTCTAAGATTTGCAAAGGTTATGAAAGATGTAATGGTTTTGTTTTTTAACAAATTATATCTTCAAAATAGTTTTTTACTCATAACCTTGCAACTTTAGTGAGTCATTTAGAGGTGTTTTCATGGTTTCCTGGAGCAACTGTTCAGCTGGGCTGAACTCATCATGTATAAATTACAAAGTAGAGAATTCATCAACTCATCATGTTTATAGCTAATTAATTACACAAGGTTTTATTCATGTCAGCAAAAAGAGAGTCAACAATTTGAGTGCTCTATGTTATCAATAGAGTATCCTAAGGTTGATACTAAAATTGATAAAGATATGGTTGACAGTAATTCAAGATTTCATCAATATGAGAAGTAAGTTTCATTTCAATTTCAGAAAATGACCACAAGCTGCTTACTGGTATTCTAGTTATTAAGACGTAAAGGGATTATTTTCCTTCAAGTGACTGTTGAACTTGTTTATAAACTAGTAACAGTCATGATTTCAAAAGAATAATGAAATGACAACAGCAAAACGGTGACTGTTACTATTTTATTTGAAAGTTCATATTTATCCCAGTCATAAAAATCATAAAGTGCTTCAAATGTATTTACAATTGTCAGTATGAACTGTGATGAACAAATTCGGGTTTATAAACCTTCAAACCTGCATGTACAAAATGAAAGATAAACAACAGTAAGTTCTACAAAATGCATGGAGCCATTTTGAATAAAGCCCATGTAAATATGGGGAACAGCAGATATAATGCATGAAGCCATGAAGCTGCAGTTATAAGCCATAGTAGAAGAAGATGAAAGTTAAAGAACAGTTCAACATATATATGGTTCAACAGAGATGCATAATAGTAGATGTTGTAGAGCATAACTCAAAGAGAAACTACAGATTTTATGTTGTAAAAGAGGAGTAAACAGCATGTTTAAAACAAGGAAAGACAAAATGGTAACCTGGCATGAAGAGTTACATAGCGTGGAGTCAAACTGTCATAGCATGCGGGTTGAGGTTTGGTGAAATCAAGCTTCAATATTATATGCAACCCGAGTTTTTGAAGGAAGAGCTTCCAAATTACATACCCACAGTATATGAAGAGGCCCGAGCTGCTTACAACAATACATAACAGTGCTATTTCATGGTGTTTTCAAACTAGAAGTGAAGCTCGAGTTCAACTACAGGTAGATACATTGAGAACACCATATTTCATGGCATGAAACCAGAAACAAGACATAAACAAACAGTGCCACCCATTGTGTGAAAGGCTGCAGTCAATAGCCACCGAAAGCATGCAGAAAGATACAAAGGAGAGCCCACAAGTGGATCCCAAGAACTAACTGGAGGTGGAGTCCGAGTTTTAAAAGAAAGCTTCACAAGAATATGTAGAGTGCCATACATTATGGCTTGATAACTTGTTGTTTACAGACTTCCAGATCGAGCATCAAACATACAAAACCCCATAGTCAATGCAGAAACAATAGTATGGCAGTAGCATGAAACCCTAGGGTTTCCTTCCGTTTTGAAATGAAAAAAGCCTAAGTATGAATACAAAGAAAATGTAAATGAAACGCCTCTGCTATATTGCAGTGTATTTGGAGTTTGCAAGATATTAGGATACATATATTTCCCAACATGCCACGATAGCCTAAACACATGGCTTTTTGAAAGATGCAATTATCTCAAAAGGTCATGTCAACCATATGTCAAATTTCAAAATTATGCATGGTTTCCTAAGTTCCTTTGTTATTTATTTATTTTATTTAACATACTAAGTGCTATTTTTATAGGTATTGTTCCTTTTCAAATCTAATTTTAATAATATGGTAGTTGAGGGGGCAGTTTGAGTTGAGTTTCAGTGACACTTGGCTTGGAGGGTTTTTTTCAGCAGTTAGACTTCAGTTTGTAGCAGTTTGAGACCTCTTTTTGAGGAGTTTTTTCATGCATTCGACCCATGGAGATCTAAGGACTATATCTTGTGCTTCTACCTCATTATTCAATACCTTCTTTTCTTCACAGGTCCTGTCATATTGTAGACTTGTGAATATATTGTAAGGGCATTTTTGTAGCAGATTTTTTGACAGTATTGATATATAGAGATAACTGTTCCTTCCCATTTGTTTTTTAAGTGTAAGGCTATGAGTTTATCTACTTTGATGTTGTGTTAGCCCTTCATCTAAGCTGCATTCCTGGTTACATTTTCAAATCTTGATACTTGCCATTACAGGTCTTTTGTTTGTGTCCTAATTCTTTGTAGAAAATTGGTGAAGTATTACTTCCCTATCAAAGCAAAGAATATTGCAGGTCCTTACATAGAAATACTTTTGTAGTTGCATGTTTGTCTGGGTACTGAGAGCCATCATTATCTTTAAAGATC
>MU224135.1:202052-226564 GCA_018584345.1 Thuja plicata | reverse complement strand
ATTCTTCATTGCTTCAATTGTGAGTCATGTAGGTGGTGGCTTGATCACCCATTCACTTATATGACTTATTAATGGACTGTCTATATCCATGTGATTGATGCAATGATAATGCAGGTCTCTTTAGTTGGTCTTATGTGTTGTCATTCATGCATTAGTATGTTTAGTTTGAGATGAGAGGATGGATGATGTTTTTGTCACTTTGATATTTTGGGGTATCTTGCTTTCATGAGTAGTTCTTCTATTTTTTTGATAAAATCAATATGGTGCTACTCGAGCATAATCTATCTCAAAATGGTGATATAATACAAGGATGCCAACGCATCAGATATATCCTATGATCTCATCTCTATCTATCTATCAAAATAGCCTAAATTTGGCTCTCTCCCTCATCACCTGGAGGAGGTGGAGGTGGGGCCCTATCTGGTGGAGGTGCCATCTGTGCTCCCTCTGACCCTCTCGCATAGCTAAAAAATCAGGCCACCTAAGATGCCTTGTCCAGTACCGCACCTATATATGATGCATAGTAATATGTTGCTCATACAGTCTGATGTAGCACCTCCTCTTGTGTCACCCGCAACTGATCCCAGAGATCCTGTATCTCCCTATCTCGGTCCATTAGTCTGGCATCTCACACAGCTACTTGTATGGTAAGGTCTCCAACCTATCTCGTGAGTTGTTTCACTCTCTCCCAAGATTGCCGCTGTGGGTCCTGCACTGTATCCTGCGTAGGCTGATCCTCCTACATAGGATCCTTGTGTTGTCCCTCCTCCTATGGAGGTACCTGATGCTCCTCCTCTAACTGTGTTGTCAACCGTCGCCAAGACTGTCTGGTACTCCCACAGCGCTAGCTCCAACATCCATCCCCATATGTTAGGCGGGGATGTCCATCTATACTATCTATGGTCGAGGACCTTGCTACACCCTCTGCTGTGGAGGAGGCATCAGTACCTGCTATGCCACCTATGGCTGAACAACCTATGGAGGTATCACCTGTCCTCTACTCGCTATACCCACTAGATCAGTGAATCTCAGAAAAGGGTGCGTGATAAAGTGCTCCTTGTACTCGGTGGTCACACCGGCATCTTCTATGTCTCTAAGGTAGTCCCACTAAACTAGGACCAATGAGCAGATATCTATCATCATACGCCCCTGGTCCAATGGTGTACCCCAGCCCCTCCTGACCTCATTGGCAAATCAAGAATATACTATATACTCCTGCGAGATGTCCTGTGGGCGACCGAACTATTGCCATACCCGCTTCTATGGGAATCTCTCAATCACTGTGATAGTGCGACCAATCATCGCACGTGAGAAAAACATGTGGCTCAACTACTCTACCACATCGTCCTAGGCCTCTGTCAGTCTCCAAGGCCTCAAAACCACTGCTGCTAGATCATCGAGCCGAGCTCGCCACTAATAAACCTTACCCAGCACGAGCTGGGTAATCATCCCCCTATATCAGCAAATATAAGGCTCCAATGGCTGCCTTGTATCCTCACATATTGGCCTAGTGATGAGAAGATGCTCCCAGGCCCATACCTATTAAAAAAATACCCATGCTGCCATACTTTTCTCCTCTTGATAGGCGATCTCATGCATCTCATGATACATATGTGCCAGTATACATTGACCCCACCCATAGTGTCACAGTCGTGCCATCATCAGCTGTAGCATCCTACCCCAGTCACACTCTAGACCATGCTGTTCATGATCAGGCATTAGGTAGCACCCAAGGAAGCATGCTAGCACCATGAGAAACCTGTGGGTCGTCCCATATGAACCGATCAGATCCTCCCATGGGATCGCCCTGCCCATAATGAGGTCATCTCGAAAGACCTCTCTCAATGCTGTTGTGCCCACCTTGGGCCGTGTCTCATACTCGACTCTGGCCCCAATGAAAGGTATCCTCAGGATCTGATAGATGTCCTCAAGAGTAATGGTCATCTCCCCCTATGGTAAGTAAAATTTGTTCATTTCTGAATGGAAACGCTCAACCAAAGCTCCCAGTAGTCTGTGATTTACCTGAATCTCAGGTATATCACACAATGTGCTCAGTCCCAATGTATCAATGTGTGTTGTCTCAGCATCATCTAGCTGAGATACCAATCTGCTGATTGCCAGATGATGCGATCTGAATGCAATATTGGGAAATTCAACCTGCAAGACATGCAAACAACAGTGCATTATCAGTAATCGACAATAATCAAAGCATAATGCGATAAGAAAACATTCAAGACATCCTACAGATATTAACAATGCTGACGCAAAAGCTATTGGATGCAATGCAGACTGATTTCATGCTCATTTTTTTACCACTTTTTCTCACGTGAAGAAGTTCTCTTTCGCGCGACGAAGTTCTTCATATTGAATGACATTTCCATTTTGTGCGAGCTTTCATGCTTGTTTGTGCGAGAAAATGCCCTCTCAAGGGGACTTTTGCGAGAACCTGGGTACTCTCCCACGCGAGTTTTCACACCAAGTGGCGCGAAACATCGTTTCTTCACGCGAGATTTCCCTATGGGGCACGCGAAGAAACTACTTCTTTGCACGAAGACCCGCGACTCAACTTTTCAAAATGTGAACAAACGAGCAATAAATGATCGAAATGAATAAAATTTGAAATTACAGAGAGGTTTTCCGACTACTTACAGGTGGTCCGTACGCTACGGGCTGACTATGTCTCGTGGATTTCTCAAATCGATGACTGCTATAGGGGACCACCATTTTGTCTTTTAGCTCAAAGCTCTTTTCTCAAAGTCAAGGGGTTGAAATGATTTGAAAATGACCCTTTTCATCCTTATATAGGTTTTGACCTAATTTTTCAAAGTACTTCATTTTGCGCAAAAATCGCACCACTACCTAATTTGACTGCTCTGAATCCATTTTCGTGATCAAAATCAAAATTTGACACTTCTATATAGCTCAAAATTGCATTTTAAAATTTTTAGGACCGACGTGATCAGACACTTGTGCAGTCAACTTTCTGACATCGCTTTCTTGTCAGAATATTATCATTTTCTAATTCTTTGACTTTTTTCCTCAAAAGTCAACTCTGGTCAACTCTAGTCAACCCCAATCAAACTTGGTCAAATCAAACCTCAAAATCACTCAAAATTGATTATGAATCTTCTGAATTCTTCTGTAATCTGTTATGAGTTCTTCTTGATCTCTGACTCAACATCTATCTGCAATTTTTTTCTCTCCATCATCAATATGGCATGTCATCTTTCTATTTCACTCTCGAGGGGGTAGAATGATTACATCATTAAATCTATTTCAATCAATCCGATCTAATTTTTGAAAGTCCTCATTGCTAGGGGCATCTCATCACTTGGGGCATGTTCAATTTTTCGTACCTCACGGACAAAACTGGATACTCCATAATTAATAAGGGCATCTTTGTTCCTTACATCTTGTCATCTTTTAAGCATCTAAGCAATCTAACTCAGATTCTTGAGGGTCAAGCTCCATTCTGGAGATGATTCTCAAAAACTATCTTTTGGGATAGGTATCGGGGCAATCTAACCCTGACTCCTGAAGGTTAAGCCTCGTTCTGGGGATAACCTTGTGAAAGATATTTATCCATCTTTTGGGATAGGTATCGGGGAAATCTAACCCTGACTCCTGAAGGTTAAGCCTCATTCTGGGGATAACCTTGTGAAAGATATTTATCCATCTTTTGGGATAGGTATCGGGGCAATCTAACCCTGACACCTGAAGGTTAAGCCTTGTTCTGGGAATAACCTTGTGAAAGATATTTATCCATCTTTTGAGACAGGTATTGGGGCAATCTAACCCTGACTCCTAAAGGTTAAGCCTCATTCTAGCGATAACCTTGTGAAAGATGTCAATCTATTTATTATCTTTCGAGACAGGTATCAGGAAAATCTAACCCTAACTCTTGAAGGTTAAGCCTCATTCTAGGGATAACCTTGTGAAAGATGTTTATCTGACCAGTGTCTGGGCAATCTAACCTAGATATTGGGGGACTAAGCTTCGTTCTAGAGATAGTCCTAAAACATCTATTTATTATCTTTTGGGACAGGTATCAGGGCAATCTAACCCTGACTCCTGAAGGTTGAGCCTCGTTCTGGGGACAGTCTTGTGAAAGATATCTATTTGACCAACATCTTGGCAACCTAACCTAGACTTTGAAGAGTTAAGCTCTATTCTGGAGATGGCTTTGAAATCTTTACATCATCAATGTTCAAATCTATTCTTCTGTGCTTCAGGCATCAGACTATTCTTTGAATTAATGTGCTACTCGCACATCAATTCAAAGAGGGGCAAAATGTAACACCCCAAAATTGGCATCTTGCAACTCTAACCAGTTTTGTTGCATTTGTCATTCTTCTGGATCATCAAAGTCCTATTGTACTAGGAAATTCTGAGTTTTTGACTGAATTTACTCGACCTGAGTGTCAAATGTAGAAAATCCTAAATCTGCATTAATCATACATCATGTTTAATTCCTAAATATCTATTGGTTAAATAAACCTTATGATCAAATTAATTTAATTAATAAAGTCCTAGCACTTTAATTAAAATTAAATTCACCCTCTTTAGCTAAGACACATGAAAAAGGGATTAAATAATATTCAATTATTAAATAAATATCCTCATTTCAATAATTGAATTTAATTATTCAGATAATTGAGAAAAAGCAATTATGAGGTCATATTTATTTAATTAATTGGATATTCTCTCAAAAATCTTATCTCTGTTAAAAAATGGAATCTTTGAATTAATTGTGCTTTAAAGAGAAAGAAAACAATTAAAATCAAATAAAATAGAATTAAATCAAAGAAAGAAAATAGTTAAAGCACAAATAAAGCTTTCTATTCTGAACTGGCTTTTCTATCTGTTTTATTTCAAAGAGGAAATTTTCTATTCTGATCATCTCTGAGTCTATAAAAGAACTCTCATTCTTCATTCAAAACTCCCACTCACTTATGCATTGTTAGAATACTGAATTATTGTCATATTTTCTTGATAGATTCATATAGAATAATTTCATATTGCAATAGAATAGCTTCAATTTCTAGAATAATTGCATTTATCATCATGTCTTAGATTATCTCATATCTCTCATTTCTTATTATAATATTGCATTGTATTGCATCCATCATGATAAATCCTTCGTTCCTAGATTGGTCCATGGTTGTGAGACTCTCGTTCTGAGAGCAATTTCAAAAACCATGTCTGGATAGAAGGCAACAGGTCGAATCATGCAGGCAGGTAGGATGAATAACTCATATTCATTCTTGTGTGTATCTGATGAAGAAGGACTATGTTGAAGTGTATGGTGAGTTAACAAGGCCAAATTTACCACACACAATAATATCTTAGGGTTGGTCAGCCTCAAACTTTAGGGTTTGATTTCTAGAGTTTTGTTGGGCGGTTAAAATTGGATATATATTGAAGGCCCGTAGGGTTGTCTAGGGAAGTTCTAGGTTATGTAGCTGGTGGCTCTGGTTTGTAGATTATTGTAATAAAATGCCCATGTGACTGTCCATTTTTCATTTCTGAAGGTGCGTGTTATATTTTAGAATATTGGAATTTCATTTCATGGTGGATAATAGAAAGCCTTTTTCCTGTCTTTCCAAATCTTGTTATTCTCAATTTTATTGTGTGTTTTTGTTAATAAGGGGAGCACTCTTCATCACCTTTCCACATAGTCTTTCTTTTATCTTCAATTTTCCACTCAAATTTGCCCTTATCTTGTGCAGAATTATCAGATCTTCCACCTTCACCATAGGATCTACCTCTACCTCTCTAGAATCTACCACCATGACCTCTCTATATTTGTTCATAATTCTTTGTGAAGATCTCCTTATCTTTCAAGGCATATTGATATGCTTCTTCCACACTATCCAATTTCACAAAACTTATTTCATCTTGAATTCCAGATCTTAATCCATTCAGGTACCTTGCAACTTTCTCAACCTCATCATCCACATGTCTAGATGTGATGTCCAATCTATAGAATTCCTTAGTTTATTCCTTCAAATTCATGTCCTTTTGTCTAACATTTTGCATCTTCCTCAACAAGATAACTTGGTAATCGGCAGGGAAGAACTTCTTCACCTTGTTCACCATTTTCAACTAGGTTCTGATCTTTTCCTTTCCTCTTCTTTGTCTGTCAGTTTGCAAATTATCCCACCATAGTGAGGCATGACCTTTCAACCCAGTGACTGGGATTTTCACCTTCCTATTATCAGGAGTGCTTTCAAACTCAAAGAAATTTTTCATATCAGCAATCCAATCAAACAAAATATTAGTATCCAACTTTCCATCATAAGGAATAAATTCAACAACAGGCTTTGAATGTGCCCTAGTCAATACTGTCAAAAACGTTTCATCATCTTTATCTTCCTCAGGCTTTGGATTTGGTTCCACTATTTCATCATCACTCACATCATCAAGATGCACTTCTCTCCTCTAGGCTATCTCCAAAACATCTAATATGATTACATTTTTTTTCAACATGTCCATTATGGCATTATCAACATTTCCTCTACCTTGAACCATCTTTACGAATAGGTTCCTACAAGATCATAACCCTCTACAAGTTATAGGTAAAATCCAAAGATTTTCCACCCTACAACCAAATCCAACTCAAGGTTCTACACAATCCAATCTCCTCAAGGA
Organism: Thuja plicata; assembly: GCA_018584345.1. Classification (NCBI taxonomy): domain Eukaryota; kingdom Viridiplantae; phylum Streptophyta; class Pinopsida; order Cupressales; family Cupressaceae; genus Thuja; species Thuja plicata. Next base: position 219,913 of record MU224135.1, on the reverse strand, counting down.
CAAACCTCACTCTGATACCATCTAATGTAAGGGAGGACTATAATAGCCAGGGAAAAAGGCATACCCAACTATCTAGCCACCTTGCGGAGTAAAAACAATGGAAGCAAACAACACAAAGAAAAAAACCAATGCAAGAAGGAACATGAACTATCTTTATTGATTCATCCAATTATAGCATACATGCCTGGCTTTGAGCCCTTCTAGATTACAGTCAACAAAATCCATACTTTTCTATCTTTTACCTTCTCATATCATCTGCTATCTAGTTTCTCTACCTCTAGCTTTTTCTTCACTAACCTACACATAGACATCCCTATTTATACTTGCCAAAGAAGATTACAGATGATTCTAGACTATTACAAAGATGGAAGGCCGACCAAAAAATAGTCTGCACACATCCAAATATAAGATCCAAATATTAAATGCACAACCTAAAATTAAATACATAAGCCAGCTCTAACAAGAACCAATCATAGACAAACTCGATCAAAGAATAAATGAGCATCAGGTTCACTCAACATATGAAGGAACACACAGCCAACATAGGACAACTCGGGACACACAAGAATTCTCAAAAATACTACAACTTAGTACTTACTCGCAGAATGAACAAATATGAGAAGGATAGCAAGGAAACCCAGGATTCTCCTGCATCAACAAGCCAATGGGTTGTGAGGTATAGAAAATAATGTTAAATGGGAACCCCCACATTCGCTCATCATAGTCTCTTTGTATTAGGATAGGATTATAGTTTAGTGTTTAGGAATAATATTATGGCTATGTTTAGGGTTTATATCTTGGTTGGAATTAGGGTTAGCATGGGTTTTGATTAGGTTTAGGGTTAGAGATAGGAAAACATTTTATCTCTATCTCATGTTTAGGGTTAGGGTTTGGTTTAGGGTTTGGGTTATGATCTTATCTAGGAATAGGATTATGGTTAGGCTTTAATTTTTTAGTTAAGGTTTAGGGCTAGAGTTAAGAAATGGGATTAGGATTATGGTTATAACTAGGGTTTACCAATTGAAGAGAGATGACTGGACCTGCAACTGAGAACTAGAGGTTTGATATGGATGAAGACTTTTAAGCTCCTTTTCACGTGCCACTTTCTATCTATCAATTTGATGATTTTTGATCTTGTTCCTCTCATAAAATCTTCATTTGATTTCATCTTCTTTATTTCTCCAACGACCTAGTGCTCACGACAGGACAATTGATTTTATTTAATAAATCTAACCAATCATCTATCTCCACTTTTTTGTTATCCCTCAAATACTCATTGGCTTCAGACCTATGGAAACATCTCACTTCTTCCTTGGAACAATCATGACAGAAACACTTGGACACATGGTGCCCAGTCACTAGCTCTCAAGAAGAAACAACTAACCGCATCATAACCCAAGATCTCACAACCAACATTTCTCATCACCACCACGACCTCATCTTCAACTCACTAGTTAAAAACATTGCCATCCCAAACTGTCATGAGTAGGAGAAAAGCCTTACCTTTATCACTTGGGACAAGTGGCAGTCACTTGCTAGTTCTCTAGCCTGAGAAGAATGTTCCCTTTTATCCCACAAGCCAGTGACAAAGAAAGAAATGTGACCCTTATCTTCCACATTTGAAAATGGGCCCAAGTACCAACCAATAAAACATCACCATACACAACATGTTATCATCTAGCCCCACCTTTCTTTAGCCTATGATGAACTAGAACACGCGATGACATCTCATGATCCTTATCCATTGAGTAAAAACAACCATTAGAGAAGACATAAATCCTAAGTCGAGGCCTCAAGTTATTTGAAAGGTAAATAAATTTGCCACTGGGACCCACTTGTCTAGTGCATCAGATAAAATCTTGCATTGAGTAACTCAGCTAACGAGATATCAAGCCTCAAGTTATTCAAAAACAATACAACTATCAAGACCTACCAACTAGTGTTGACTGAAATAGATTATCAAACAACTAGGGGAAAGCTCCTTCGATGACTAAAGTTGTTTGGCAGATCCAAGCGGCCACCCCCAGACACTTGGCAATTTCTCGCTAACTCTCCAACCTGAGAAGAACATTCCTTTTGATCTAGAAAATTTATGACCACCACTCATCTCCAGCTCGTGACTTGACTTTCCAACTGCTAACTTACCTCACGAGTTGGTGACTAGTGTTCATCTCCCACCCTAGGCATGTGACAACATCTTGCGAAATCGCTAGAATTTCATGCTATGTCCTTTAAGCACCACGAGAACATGACTAACCTCCACTCACCATCTCACCAGTACTTTATGCTAGGAACCATAACTATCATGACCTCATGACCACTTACTTGTCAGCTTGTGACACCCAATCACCAATCACCTCAGACCGTCGCGACCTAGCGACTAACCATCATCACCAACTCACCAACTATTATCACTAACATTCACAAACCATCGTGACCTCACAACGCCTTACTCGCCAACTCGAAGCCTCTAATCATCAACCTCCATAGACCACATTAACCTAGTGACTAACCACTTGATGTCACCTCCATGGGCCCCGCTTGACTACCATGTGAGTGACCATCTCATCATCTTCATCACCACTTTGTGCTACGTGGCATGCACTAATTCACTGCCAATCTTCCTTATCGATGTCACATCACCTTAGGCCCACAAAATATTCCAAGTCAACCGCCATCTCTCCACCACACGCATGCGAGACTCCTATAAAAAGGAACCTACTTTTTTGGGACTTCTTATGTGTGCATTGATGTATAAAAGAAACAAGTTACCCCACATACGACCGATATGGGATAAACCAAACTGAGCATCCCTTTCCCTACCCACATGTTTCCAGACTGGCATAATCATTGCACTCTCACTGGCATGCTAGACTCAAACCATCCTAGGAGCCACATTTACGTCCACATGTTGTTACTTATCAGTAACTGATTACTTTGAAAGCATGATGGTGAGAAAAATTAAGCCTGAGCAAAAACATGATAACAGTAACATATATTAAACTTATATATGCATAGAATATAAGTATATATTAACATACATAAATATATCTATTAACATATATGAATATATATTAACATATATTAATATATATATTAACATATATAAGTATATATTAACAATAACATATATGCTAACATTAACATTAAAAGTTATATATGCATATTAATATATTAACAAATAATTTATTAATATATATTAACATATATAAGTATATATTAACAATAACATATATGTTAACATTAACATTAAAAGTTATATATGCATATTAATATTAAAATATATTAACATTAATATATCTCTCTCTCTCTCTCATACAAATTTTGTTCTTTAAATGATGCATGATTATATATAAATTTTTAGTTCCTATAAAATAATAAAACAAGAAATATTTTATTAGTTCTTATAAAATTTATAACTATGATTATATATAAATATTCTCTCATATTTGAATTATTGGAAATATGTTGAGTCAAGGTGACTAAGAGGGGGAGGGGTGAATTAGGAACCAATAAAACTTAATCCTTTTAATCCATTATTAGATTATCTAATCTGATTGCATGCATGAAATGAAAATCAATAAAACATCCACAATATTTGGTTACCCAGAAACCTTCCAAATAGAAAGTAAAACTGGGGTGGGGATGGTACCCACAAGATTTATTACTGGAGTATAAATTTAGCTTGTTAAAGCTTACAATTGACCACTTTTGATGGCCTGACCTATTAGGAGCAATAAGGATTGTTAGGTCCACCTTGTGAAATGATTTAGTACAATACAATCAAGTAATGAAACTCTATTAGGATATTTGTAAAGGACTGTTAGGTCCACCTAGTTAGAGGATTTTGTTGATACACCTATTAGGATGAACCAGTAGGTGATCTTCAATGCAACTGTGAATTGCTGAATAAGATCCAATGATATAAAAACTAATCACCTGATTGTGATGGATGAGTCTCTGTTGTTCCTTATACTATTGCAGCCTCTTATACAATTTGCCACTTCATATTCGCATACACACTTCTACATATATATTTGGATTAAAAAAATACTTTATATTTATACCTTATCCAAATCAAATGCAAATGTAAGTTGGCCTCCATAAGATAAATTAATATCAAACAATATAAGCTAAGTCGGCCCAAAACTGTTACTTGGGTCCAGTAGTCCACTCGGGCAATATACTAGCACTCAGGCATTATGTTGTCACTCAAGAAACATACTAGACTCTGGCACTCAGGATACTCTGTGTACTTAGGCTACATTGATCACTTGGGTAATACTGATTACCACTGTCTACTCAGTCGACACTGCCACTACTCAGGTTACATTGTAACTGCTCGGGTTGTACTGCTGGCTTGGTCAACTCTATGATGACTAAGTGTTTTAGCACTAATTGACAACATGTCTTGCCATAAGGTCATGATAAATGATGCATTTTTATTAACTATGAACAATAGTTCTTCAAAACCCGTATGGGTTTTGAAGAAATTTTAATGTTTTTTTATTAGGCTCAGTTTTCCCAAGCCAAGTGATATCAACTTTTAAATAACACGTATGCGTTTTGTGAAAATTTTAGTTTTTTTCATCATGTGGCTACTTTTTTTACTAGCAACTTGGTGCTCTTACAATTACAACTTCCAGAGTCTTGCATCCTATAAGGTACATGCAAGATAAAAAAAATAGATTTGAGAAAATATCAGATCAACACTATTTGAATCCAAATCTCTTTCCGAGAGAATAATTACAAATTAAACAGTTTAAATAATTACAGATTAAATAATTACACTATTTGTAAGATGTATACCTTTAAGCAACATTTGAATTAATGTAACTTTAAATCTCGATTTATTTGAGCAGTGGGTCTGCCCACTGAAAGTTTGTAGTTGTAGGAAATCCTCTATTGATATCGAGCCGTGGGAATGCCCGCAAAATTTTTGTATTTTAACAAATCTCAACAAAGTCGATTCGTGGGTATGCCCACGTAAATTTGTATAAGTACAGGACCTATGGTCCCGGGCAAGGCTGGAGGTTTTCTCAACCCCGCTCTTTCCTACTAGCACCTGCAACGAGCGGGGTCACACTATAAAATTATTATTTATATTAATAAAAATCTTTCAAGGCTTCGGCCTTTTACCGATCAAAAAAAAAAAAGTCATTCAAGTTTTATGTATTAATATAATCATATTAATGAAGGGCGAAACTTAATTGCAATCACCGTTCATTATAATGCATAACCATTATTTCTGTTATAATATTTTAAAATGTTATTTAAATTTTATTTTATATTAAATTAAATAATACTTATAATAAAATACAAAGTAAACAAAATTGTTTAAATTTATAAAGTAAGGTACATAATGCATAAAGAATTGATTAATCTATTCACTTTTATTCAAATCTGAAATATACCGACAAAGATAATGCATTTTTTCATGAAATTATTCAAATGCTATTGTTACAAAGGTACAATGATGATGTTTAGATTTCAATTTTACAGAATATGTACAATGCATTCAGATCCACACTAGTCGTGGCAACTATTAACACTACATCTGAATAAACACATTACAAATATAAAGAAGTAAAGGGATACAGGGAAAGCCTCTATTTCCTGTACGGAGAAGCAATCTTTGACTTCGTGTTGAAAATTTGGGCTGCATCTCCAGCTTTCACAAACCTGCAAGACAAAATCAAGAAGGAGTCAGTTCAGAAGAATTGAGCAATGAAGACATTCCTAATACCTCTACACTAATCTAAAAACAACAATATGCTTACTCAGATAAAGCATTAAAAGATGCAAAGGAGAAGGAAGAAAATGGAGAGAAAAATATTTTTAATGCTAATATTGTTTGTTTCATGTACAAATTAAGGTATGAAGACCAGGTAGGTTGTTGAAGGGATGCGCATTCATTACAAGTGTGAAACTTTTTGACTAAAGTCATGGAGAGGCAAAGACCGGAGGACTTAAAGGGGTTGTAGAGGGGGCATACGTACATTACAAGTATGGGATCTTCCAACTGAATTAATGATGCTACAAAAGACTGACTATTGAAGGGACATGACATTCTGTCATGAAACCTTTCAGCCTCTAAAAATATACAGGGATAAAGCTATAGGACGTTCTTGATGTGTTTTAGTATGTTCAGAATTGATGTAAGTGATTATATTGCTACAAGATTGCTGAAAGTGGTATTTATCTTGCTCTTCTATAAAAGATGTTTCACAAAGCATTGGCTGTTATATAAGTCATTTTCTTTCAAGGATGTACTCATGTCAAATGAATCATATAAGGAGTGGGCCAAGTACCATTAAGAGGGTATCTTATTGTTTAGGAAGTGCAGAAAACTATCAACATATATACAGAGTTTAGGATCAACAGTGAAGAGCACGTATATGTTACAGTCTATAGGTCATCAATTATAAAAGCCATGTCAAGGAACAATAATTTTTAGGTTCAGAAAAGCAACGAGCATTAAGCAAAATGTGTCAGAGAACAATTCTATCATAGAGTTAAATTTTCAAATAGTGTGCATATGAGTGTGTTTTTTGAGATTAACATGAAGCTACAAAATATAAGAAACAATAATAATCAGAAAAAGAGTGCTACGAAATGATAATAAGATAAATTTATGTCAAGTTCCAATTGATAGTAGTAGAGGTATTTATCCTATTCTTCTACAGGAAGTTGTTTTGCTAAGCATTTACTGTCATATATGGTCCACATCTACATTCAGGGATGCATGATTATGTCAAAAATGAATTATGGAGCAAGCTGCCATTAGTAAGTGAAAGGTACAGATATAGATTAATAGAAGAAAAAAAAATTACAAACATTAGCAGCATATGAAGTCATACTTACAAGGCACATTGTTGTTATAAGATTAAGAAGACAAATTTGAATCCAATTTGAACAAACAAATAGAAAAAGTCAAATTTCCTCAAAGCTAAGGAGTATTTTAGTATTGATCACTAATGCAGCAAGCTACAGGAGTATAACACAAAATGAGAGTATTCACATCAAGTGAGATATGTAAAGAAATAGATAAGTAAATAATGACAATGATGCAAGAATAATGTATCCACAAGGATAATGACAATTCAGCTATACTTTCAGTAAAGGAAGATATGGATGTGTAGCTATAGAAGGTAAAGTTCATAGAAGCAGTGGATACAATGAATATAAAGTACATGGAGTGCACATTTCATCAACAAGCAGTTGAATTAATGGAAATGAAAGTCATCCAAATGTACATTCATCAACATGAGCATAAAATAGAATAATGATAAAATCAACATATTCATTACTTATTTATGGCTAAAGTCAGACAAAGAGATATAGGTAATGGATACCATATCATAATATTGCTGATAAGTAAAGACAAACAATGCAATGATTATACTTCATATCAAAGAGATAGCATAGCAATGTCAATAAGATTTACAATTGCAAGTTACCAAAGCATGCATGTTATATTATCATTTTCAAAACAAAAGAATCAGTAAGGAAAGAGAGAGATATTTCACAATGATTGAGACCACTACAACTCAGCAAAATATAATGACAATGCTATTAAATGGAGCTGCAATGTGAAGGTCATATGTATTGTCCAGGTATGCTGAGAAACAAATTTCTAGGAATTAAAATCATTTTTATATATGCAGCTCAGTAAAAGTAAAACAATAGCGAATAAGAGTGCATCAAAAGACCAGGGAATATGAGCCAATGAATATGAGTGTTTTTTTTCTACAGAATATAATGACAGTGCTGTGAAAGAGAAGATCTATTTTTAAAAAAAAAACACAAGTAATGAAATGGAGCTGCAAAATAAAGGTCTTGTATATTATTTAGACATGCTATGAACAATTTTCCAAAAATTAAATGAAATCAGAAATAGTCATTAACAGTGGGCAGAAGATATTCAGTCATAATGAACAAGTATTAACGTCAACTTACTAGTGATATAAAGAATAATTATGGAGAAAAGACCCAAATCTAAACACTTATGTGTTTCACTCATGAAGAAATGGAGTTCACTATGTTGGATGATCACTTTAAAAGCCATTTTCAACAATACAGAGATGTCATTTTGTATTTTTTTGAGGTGAGTCAAGGAGGGTTTCAAATTTTGTTTTGTTTTCTTACAGATTTATGAAGTTTGAAGATAGCTACAACCAAAAGGAGCAGAGGAAAGAAGATTTTTTTTGTAAATTACAACTATGGATAGTAAAGGAGTTTTACTTTCCATTTTACATATTTTTTCTTCTTCCAAAATCAGAGAAATAAATAAGTTGCGGATTTAGAAAAAAATAGGCTACACTTACATTCATGTTTAAAGAGATGAGAACTGAAAGGAGCAAGTTTCACATTTTCATGTAAGCGGCAGCTATAGGGCAGAAAAACAACAGTAATAATCAAGGAAGAGAATGCTTTCGAACCCCAGAAAGAAGTAGAATCTCCAAAAGCAGCAAGCCGTGAAAAAAAAATAGGAAAGTAGAGGTACAACATACCACAAGTTTCCACAAAAGTGTTTGCGTTTCATGGCTCTTATTCTCCATCATTAGCAGCCATGGCTTCCACAGGAAAAACACAGTAGCAGCAAAATGGTATTCAAAGAATATAGAAGGCAGAAGCATACGCAGGTTTCCAAAGTGACTAAGAAGTTGTTCCCATCGAGCAACATACACCAGAACATGAAAAACAACAATCTAAACTTTAAAGCCCCAATGGAGGTGGCTGGAAGAAAGAAAAAGAGTAGCAGATTTGTCCTCAAAGCATCTCCAAACCCTATCTTTCCATAGCAGTTGTGAATAGCTCAAGAGGAGAGCAAAACTAAATGGCAATGAAGCAAATGAATTCGTTTTATGGTATCTTTGCCCTTGTAATTCATAGTTAAGAGAAAGGCTTTTGCCTTTTTGTTTATGTGGTAGTTTAGTTAGCTCACGGGTGTAAAACCTTAATTCCAATACAAAGTAATACTTCCATTAATTTAAGTTTATAAACTAATGAATATTATTAATTAATAATATTCATTAATTTATAAATTGTAAATTAATGGAAGTGTTATTTTGTGTTTAAATTAAAGTTTAAAATAGGTTTATATTTTATGTAGGAGTAATATCCATTAAAATTTACAAAAATATGTAATGTAATGAATATCATTTTATAAAATATTCATTAAATTGTATATTTTGGGATTTTAATTTAGATTATTTTTAGATAAAATGTAAAATGTATTTTCTCTTGTAAAGTAGTTTATTTATTTAGTTATTATTATTGGTTGTATTTTAATATATCTAATTTTTAATGAATAGTTAATCTATTCGTTTAAGAATATCAAATATATTAAAATATAACTGATTAATAATAAATAAATAAATTAAGAGCTTTCTTTTGTTTATTTATTAAATATCAATTGATTATATTTTAATATATTTAATTTAAAATAAAATAGTGTAGACTATTCATTTGAGAAATTAAATATATCAACATAGAATCAATTAATAATTAATAAATAAATAATTTAGTCTTAGGGGAGTTTCTTTATTGCACATTTATTTGTGGATAATAATAAATTATTTATCACAATTATAAGACAATAAATTATTAATTATTCTAAGTGTGATTAAAGGGTTCTTGTCTAGGAGTCAAGCCATAGGTTGAGTTACACTTTTCTAGGGGTTAACTTTAGTTGGCTGCTCATTCTATGCTCATTTCTTGGAGAGAGGTTACGTTCACTATCAGTTTTTGGGTAGTTTAGTGGTTGTTCACAGCACTTGGGGCCAATTTGGAGTTATAGTTTAGTTGTCATCAGTTTTGGGGATCTTTTGGAGCATTTATACCTCAGTTTCTAGCAGTTATGTTCCTGATTTGGGGGGATTTGTCTTCATATCCAACCCCCATTGATTATGCATGTTTTATGGAGTTTTGGAGTATTTTTGGAGGGATTTTGAGTTGTACTTTGGTTATGCATGGTTTGGTGGAGTTGTTGGAACACTTAGACTTCAGTTTCTAATAGTTTTGCCCCTGATTTTATGGAGTTTCTTCATGCATCTAACCCTTTCAGATTTGATGCCTATATCATTGTGTTTTTACCTCATTTTTTAGGACCTTCTTTTCTTCACATGTTCTTGCACATTGCAAACTTGTGAATGTATTGTAAGGGCATTTTGCAGCAAAGTTTTGACAGCATTGGTATATTGATACAGTGGTTCCTTGTCATTGGTTTGAAGTGCAATATTGTGGATTTTCTTACTTTTAAGTTGTGCTATCCTTATTTTAAGCTATATCCCTTGCTGCATATTCAAATATTGATACTTGTTATTATAGGTCTTTGCTTGTGAGTCCTAGTCCTCTGCTGAAAATTGGTGAAACCTAGTTTCCCTTTCAAAGCTAAGGATTCTAGATCCTTGCATAGAATCATTGTTGTAGTTTCATGTTGTCTGAGCATTGAGAGCCATTGGTATTTTTGTGATTCATGTTGATTCATTCAAAGTTACAAACAAATTATTTTGTGTATCACCTCCTTTAGAATTTTTCAAGGTATTCATATTATCCTTCTACCTCTTTCCCACATACACACTTAGCATTAGGTGATATCCTAAATTTAACAGGAACCGGCCTAGAATCTGGGGATTCATTCTCTCATCCACCTAGGAGAATGTTTCCATGTTTCAACAGGATGGCTAGATTCTGCATGCAACTATAGGCGCAATCCTGATTGACAATAGTTTTTGGCACGCCCGGTGGGACCCAGCTGTTTCAAAGTTTGGTAAATCTTCATTATTATTGATGTTATGGTGTGAACAGTGGTATTTCAGCCTTTGAAGGCTGGATTCAAACACACACCTGGTGACTCTATAGGAAAAATCTGTTGGTTTCAAAAGATTGAGTGCTGGTATTTTTCAAAAACACTTTTTATATTCAGATTTCTAGCTTATTACATGAATAGAAATGTCACATTATTGTGGGTAGCAAGAATAACCACCACCATATTATGAAAGAAATGACCATGAAGTTTCTAACCAGCCATATCATTTTGAGGGTGTTACCAATTTTGTTCAGAATGATTTTGCAAGTGCTAATTATCAGCATATTTCACCTATTTGTGAGCCTCTCATTCCTGTGCAAGTCTTGTATAAAATGGATCTTAATGTAATTAGAGATCAGGTTATGGCTCTCGGTCAGAGGCTTGGTGACCTTGGTGTAGGCTTGAAGGGAGATCCATCTCTGCCCTTACACGAGGATGAGTTTGGATATCGAGAGTTACAACTCCTTTTGGTGGGTTGGGCTGCCCAGATTCAAGAAAATAAAGAGCAATAAAGATTTGATATGCAAATAGAAGATTCAGTCTATCAAATCTTTCAAATGAACATGCTAATATGGCATTTGAAATATTCTGAGGACACAATAGCAATAAAGAAGCATATGCTGGCTCAAACAAAGGAGCAGTTTGATGTCAAACATAGACAACATGAACAAGTCCTTGCTGATAAGATGGAAGCACAGAAGAAAGTTCATGAGAAAGAGTTAGAAGATCATAAGGAATTGATAAAGGTCATGTTTTGTGTAGGTGTAAAAAGTGAGGAATATTTCCAAATAAAATTAAGAGCTCATAAGGAATTTCATGACAAAGAGCTACATGAGCACAAGGAGAGAATAAGGCTCCTGATTGATACAACAACTAAGTATAGAGATGTCGGTAAAATTCACTATGAAGAAGCCCAAAAGTATAAACAAAAAGCTGAACAAAAGGTTGTATCTGAGCCTCATACCCTTGCTGATCAAAACAATGTAGTGATGGCAAATGTGTTTGGTGAGCTACCTAAGTTTTTTGAAGAGGACAGCATACCAAACCAAACACCATTATCAAGTTTTGTCCAAGAAGATGAAGAATTGAAGCCCATCCTCATGCAAGCTCATGAAGATGATGCTACAAAATTAGAGAGTAGAAACACCAATTGAAGGACAACAAGAGGAAGTTCAAAATTTTGATGTTTTGATCATGCATGATAGCAACAACAAGGTAAATATTAACCCTCTTCCATGCAAAATTGAAAATCAGGATGATGAGGCTGATTTTTGGGATGGGCTTGAAGTGTTCATAATAGAATTAGATGACTGTCATCCATCTCCTCATGAAGAGGAAAAGGCACAACAAATTGTTGCACACATGGTATGTACTGAGTCTCATGAATTTCCTTCATCTTCTAATATCAAAGAGATAACAAAATTGATAAGTTGTGGTCATAAAGGGCCTAGAGGTGAATTGGATGGGATGCTAGTCAAGGAGGGCAGCATTCAGGAGGAATCTCAAGGGTCTCATATCGAGGTCAATTCAATGGAGGTTGAGGAGGAGATTTTAGCTTTGGATCATCAAAACATTGGTATATTACCTCAACCTATTTTTCCTCACAAGTCAGATACAGTTGATCATGAAATTGTTACAGTGATCCAAGAGATACTCAACAGAGTTGAACCCAACAACATAAAGCCAGAGTTTATCATTACAAGAGGCTTCCCAATTAGGCATTTGTCTAGAATGGGACCCATTCCTAAGATTCTAGTTATAGAGCAGCAGATCAAGCATGTTTATATACCTTAGATCTGCATTGATATTAATCAAATTCAAGAGGTATGTAATCTGGTCTACAATTTTCAAGATATGCTATAGAAGTCTCAAATCTTTTAAGTTATATTGCATATATTTTCAGTTGCCTATATGCATGCATCTCATCCATTGTTTGTGAGAAAAGGAAGCTACTTCAATCAGTCTATTAATGGATGTATCTAAGTGTTCTTTGACGATTGATTAGCTTAGGGTAGACTAGAAGTTTTTAGTTTTAGTTTGTTTTCTCCAAGTGCTTGGCACATAGTTAGTTTCCTTCAGTTAGTAGAAGTTAGTACTTCTAATCCCATAGTGGTCACATCATGAAGATACACACCATGCATAATCAAGAACCCATTGGGGTTCCTGGTTATAAATGATGAATAAATCAATAATGTAACCATGGTGGAAATAGAAGTTGTTTTTTAGATAGTTTGCTTTGCAGTTTTGAGGGGAAAAATGAACAGAAACAACAAGATCAATCACATGATATGTGCATGAACATCATACCCATCACATGAGACATGGATAATTTCCACTGTCCCATATCACATGCATCATTCCCACACCTATACCATACCACTAAGATTACTGTTCAAGCTCATTCTGCCTTCAGTTTAGTTGTACCTATTTTTGGACAGCATTTACCATTATCTGATTTATGTCCATCATATGATACATGGACAAATTCCATTGTATCACATCATAAACATAGGTTTAGACAGTAATATCGAAGTGTAGGGTGTTTTTCATTAATAGTGTTGCTTTATCTAAGTGTTGTTAGGCACGAGTTCCAGTTTAGTTTTAGTTTTCAGTTTGAGAAGGTTCAGTAGTTTTTGTAAAGTGGAGAACTCTATGCCCAATGGATATGCAAAAGGCAACTAGTCTGATATTGTTCAGCAGACAAACACCTCTAAGAGGTTGCCAAAAATGTTACCTATTTAGTTTGCATACTAAATTGCTAAGTGGAAACTACTTTTGCATTGATTATGGATTGAACAAGTTGTTGTTCTAAGTTTTCAAGAATTGATTGAATGCAGAAAGTAAGGTACATAATGCATAAAGAATTCATTAATCTATTCAATTTTATTCAAATCTTAAATATAAGGACAAAGATAATGCATTTTTTCATGACATTATTCAAATGCTATTGTTACAAAGGTACAATGATGATGTTCAGATTTCAATTTTATAGAATATGTACAATGCATTCAGATCCACACAAGTCGTGGCAACTATTAACACTACATCTGAATAAACACATTGCAAATATAAAGAAGTAAATGGATACAGGGAAAGCCTCCATTGCCTGTACGGAGAAGCAATCTTTGACTTCATGTTGAAAATTTGGGCCGCATCTCTAGCTTTCACAAACCTGCAGGACAGAATGAAGAAGGAGTCAGTTCAAAGGAACTGAACAATGAAGACATTTCTAATACCTCTAAACTACTCTAAAAACAACAATATGCTTACTCAGATAAAGCATTAAAAGATGCAAAGGAGAAGGAAGAAAACAAAGAGAAAATTATTTTTTATGCTAATATTGTTTGTTTCATGTACAGATTAAGGTATCAAGACCAGGTAGGTTGTTGAAGGGATGCACAATCATTACAAGTGTGAAACATTTTGACTGAAGTCATAGAGAGGTGAAGATCAGAGGACATAAAGAGGTTGTAGAGGGGGCATACGTACATTACAAGTATGGGACCTTCCAACTGAATTAATGATGTTGTAGAAGACTGGCTTTTGAAGGGACATGACATTCTGTCATGAAACCTTTCAGCCTCTAAAACTAGACAGGGATAAAGCTACAGGAGGTTCTTGATGCATTTCAGTATGTTTAGAATTGTTGTAAGTGATTATATTGCTACAAGATTGTTGAAAGAGGTATTTATCTTGCTCTGCTATAAAAGATTTTTCACAAACCATTGGCTGTTATATAAGTCAGATTTGCTTTCAAGGATGTAATCATGTCAAATGAATCATATAAGGAGTGGGGCAGGTACCATTAAGAGGGTATCTTATTGTTCACAAAGTGCAGCAAACTATAAACATATATACAGAGTTCAGAATCAACAGTGAAGAGCACGTATATGTTACAGTCTATAGGTCATCAATTATAAAAGCCATGTCAAGGAACAATAATTTTTAGGTTCAGAAAAGCAGTGAGCATTAAGAAAAATGTGTCAGAGCACAATTCTATCATAGAGTTAAATTTGCAAATAGTGCGCATATGAGTGTGTTTTCTGAGATTAACATGAAGCTAAAACATATAAGAAACAATAATAATCAGCAAAAGAGTGATAGGAAATGATAATAAGATGAATTCATGTCAAGTTCCAACTGATAGAAGTAGAGGTATTTATCCTATTCTTCTACAGGAAGTTGTTTTACTAAGCATTTATTGTCATATATGGTCCAGATCTACATTCAGGGATGCATGATTATGTCAAAAAGGAATTATGGAGCAAGCTGCCATTAGTAAGTGAAAGGTACAGATACAAAATAATAGAAGAAAAAAAATTTACAAACATTAGTAGCGCATGAAGTCATACTTACAAGGTGCATTGTTGTTATAAGATTAAGAAGACAAATTTGAATTCAATTTGAACAAACAAATAGAAAAAGTCAAATTTCCTCAAAGCTAAGGAGTATTTTAGTATTGATCACTAATGCAGCAAGCTATAGGAGTATAACAACAAATGAGAGTATTCAAATCAAGTGAGATATGTAAAGCAACAGACAAGTAAATCATGACAATGATGCAAGGATAATGTATCCACAAGGATAATGACAATTCAGTTATACTTTCAATAAAGGAAGATATGGATGTGCAGCTACAGAAGGTAAAGTTCATAGCAGTAGTGGATACAATGAATATAAAGTACAGGGAGTGCACATTTCATCAACAAGAAGCTAAAGTAAGGGAAATGAATGTCATCCAAATGTACATTCATCAACATGAGCATAAAATAGAATAATGATAAAATCAACATATTCATTACTTATTTATGGCTGAAGTCAGACAAAGAGATACAGGTAATGGATACCATATCATAATATTGCTGATAAGTAAAGACAAACAATGCAATGATTATACTTCATATCAAAGAGATATAATAGCAATGTCAATAATATTTACAGCTGCATGTTACCAAAACATGCATGCTATATTATCATTTTAAAAACAAAATAATCGTTAAGGAAAGAGAGAGATATTTCATAATGATTGAGACCACTACAACTCAGCAAAATATAATGACAATGCTATTAATGGAGCTACAATGTGAAGGTCATATGTATTGTCCAGGTATGCTGAGAAACAAATTGCCAAGAATTACAATCATTTTTATATATGCATCTCAATAAAAGTAAAACAATAGCGAATAAGAGTGCATCAAAAGACCAAGGAATATGAGCCAGTGAATATGAGTGTTTTTTTTCTACAGAATATAATGACAGTGCTGTGAAAGAGAACATCAATTTAAAAAAAAAACACAAGCAATGAAATGGAGCTACAAAATAAAGGTCTTGTATATTATTTAGACATGCTATGAACAATTTTCCAGAAATTAAATGAAATCAGAAATAGTCATTTACAGTGGGCAGAAGATATTCAGTCACAATGAACAAGTAGTAATGTCAACTTACTAGTGATATAAAGAATAATTATGGAGAAAAGACCCAAATCTGAACACTTATGTGTTTCACTCATGAAGAAATGGAGTTCACTATGCTGGGTGATCACTTTAAAAGCCATTTTCAGCAATACATAGATGTCCTTTTGTATTTTTTTGAGGTGACTCATGGAGGGTTTCTAATTTTTTTTAGTTTTCTTATAGATTTATGAAGTTTGAAGCAAGCTACAGCCAAAAGGAGCAGAGGAAAGAAGATTTTTTTTGTAAATTACAACTATGGATAGTAAAGGAGTTTTACTTTCCATTTTACATTTTTTTTCTTATTCCAAAATTAGAGAAATAAATAAGCTACGGATTTAGAAAAAAATAGGCTACACTTACCTTCATGTTTAAAGAGATGGGAGCCGAAAGGAGCAAGTTTCACATTTTCATGTAAGTGGTAGCTATAGGGTAGTAAAACAACAGTAATAATCAAGGAAGAGAATGCTTTCAAAACCCAAAAAGAAGTAGAATCTCCAAAAGTGGCAAGCCGTGAAAAAAAATAGTAAAGTAGAGGTACAACATACCACAAGTTTCCACAAAAGGGTTTGCATTTCATGGTTCTTATTCTCCATCATTAGCAGCCATGGATTCCACAGGAAAAATGCAGTAGTAGCAAAATGGTATTCGAGGAATGTAGAAGGCAGGAGCACACACAAGTTTCCAAAGTCACTGAGAAGTGGTTCCCATCGAGAAACATACACTAGAACATGAACAACAACAATCTAAACTTTAAAGCCCCAATGGAGGTGGCTGGAAGGAAGCAAAAGAGCGGCAGATTTGTCCTCAAAGCATCTCCAAATGCTATCTTTCCATAGCAGTCACGAACAGCTCAAGAGGAGAGCAAAACTAAATGGCAATGAAGCAAATTAATTGCTTTTAGGGTATCTTTGCCCTTTTAATTCATAGTTAAGAGAAAGGCTTTTTCCTTTTTGTTTATGTGGTGGTTTAGTTAGCTCACGGGTGTAAAACCTTAATTCCAATACAAAGTAATACTTCCATTATTTTAAGTTTATAAAGTAATGAATATTATTAATTAATAATATTCAATAATATTCATTAATTTATAAATTTTAAATTAATGGAAGTGTTATTTTGTGTTCAAATTAAAGTTTAAAATAAGTTTATATTTTATGTAGGAGTAATATCCATTAAAATTTACAAAAATATGTAATGTAATGAATATCATTTTATAAAATATTCATTAAATTGTATATTTTGGGATTTTAATTTAGATTATTTTTAGATAAAATGTAAAATTTATTTTCTCTTGTAAATTAGTTTATTTATTTAGTTATTATTATTGGTTATATTTTAATATATCTAATTTTTAATGAATAGTTAATATATTTGTTTAATAATATCAAATATATTAAAATATATCTGATTAATAATAAATTAATTAATTAAGAGCTTTCTTTTGTTTATTTATTAAATATCAATTGATTATATTTTAATATATTTAATTTAAAATAAAATAGTGTAGACTATTCATTTGAGAAATTAAATATATTAACATAGAATCAATTAATAATTAATAAATAAATAATTTAGTCTTAGGGGAGTTTCTTTAT
>MU224135.1:180189-202002 GCA_018584345.1 Thuja plicata | reverse complement strand
AATTTAGTCTTAGGGGAGTTTCTTTATTGCACATTTATTTGTGGATAATAATAAATTATTTGTCACAATTATAAGACAATAAATTATTAATTATTCTAAGTGTGATTAAAGGGTTCTTGTCTAGGAGTCAAGCCATAGGTTGAGTTACAATTTTCTAGGGGTTAACTTCAGTTGGCTGCTCGTTCTATGCTCATTTCTTGGAGAGAGGTTACGTTCACTATCATTTTTTGGGCAGTTTAGTGGTTGTTCACAACACTTGGTGCCAATTTGGATTTATAGTTCAGTTGTCATCAGTTTTGGGGATCTTTTGGAGCACTTATACCTCAGTTTCTAGCAGTTATGTTCCAGATTTGGTGAGATTTGTCTTCATATCTGACCCCCACTGATTCTGCATGTTTTATGGAGTTTTGGAGTAGTTTTGGGGGGATTTTGAGTTGCACTTTGGTTATGCATGGTTTGATGGAGTTGTTGGAACACTTAGACTTTAGTTTCTGATAGTTTTGCCCCTGATTTTATGGAGTTTCTTCATGCATCCAACCCTTTCATATTTGATGCCTATATCATTGTATTTTTACCTCATTTTTTAGGACCTTTTCTTCACATGTTCTTGCACATTACAGACTTGTGAATGTATTGTAAGGGCATTTTGTAGTAGAGTTTTGACAACATTGGTATATTGATACAGCGGTTCCTTCTCATTGGTTTGAAGTGCAATATTGTGGATTTTCTTTCTTTTAAGTTGTGTTATCCTTCTTTTAAGCTATATCCCTTCCTGCATATTCAAATATTGATACTTGTTATTACAGGTCTTTGCTTGTGACTCCTAGTCCTCTGCTGAAAATTGGTGAAACCTAGTTTCCCTTTCAAAGCTAAGGATTCCAGATCCTTGCATAGAATCATTGTTGTAGTTTCATGTTGTCTGAGCATTGAGAGCCATTGGTATTTTTGTGATTCATGTTGATTCATTCAAAGTTACAAACAAATTGTTTTGGTGTATCACCTTCTTTAGATTTTTTCAAGGTATTCATATTATCCTTCTACCTCTTTCCCACATACACACTTAGCATTAGGTGATGTCCCGAATTTAACAGGAACCGACCTAGAATCCAAAGATTCATTCTCTCATCCACCTAGGAGAATATTTCCATGTTTCAATAGGATGGCTAGATTCTGCATCTAGCTATAAGCACAATCCTGATTGACAATAGCAACTTCTCTCTTCTTGTCTTCTTCTTTCATGCCCCATGACAATCCATTTAGATTAATTTTGTACTTTCATGTTAGATTAGATTCATGTTTCCTTTCATAGATTAATCTTGTATTTGTATTTCCCTTTATAGAATAATCATGCATTATTATCATATAGATTAATTTCTTTTCTTGCATTGTCATCATATAGAATAGCTTTCATTTTTCATGCATACTTGATGATCATGGAGCTAGCACTCTTGCTTTTCCTCCTTAAATCTCTCATTTTGTGGTGTACTTGCATGGGCACAAACTAGGTCAATCTGAGGGCCTCCATTACAAACCCTTGCACTCCATTAATAGAGAGCTATGAGTCATCATTCAAGATCTCATTCTTGAGAAATCTTGGATATAATGATTCATAGAAGTGTGACACATTTTTAGCACACATTTTTGGTGCCCACCATGGGGCAGATCTGGCCTCATTTTTCCCGTTCCCTTGCAAATCTATTTTTTTCATCCGTACGGCTCTGTGACAATATTTTGCACGATCTTTTTTCTAAAAATGACACAAATTTTTTCCAGTCTATGCAAAAATTCATGTGATACGTGGATTTTTGTTGCGCTTCCTATGGTAAATTTTCATGCGAGATTTAACACTAGGCAGATATCTATTCTTAATTACTATATCTTTTTATCTCTCTATTTTCTATTTTTAGATGCGAAGTTTTACTACTTGTACATTTCTTCACGTGACACAGTGAGAATCTTCATGCGGCCTATGCGGAATCTTTGCACAAGAGTTTACATCAGAGATCTATTTTGATTATTTTTTTCATATATCTGATTTCTAACCATTAATGTTTTTTGTTTTCAGTATTTTTTGATTTGTTGTTGCTTTGTTTTCTGATTATTGATCATGGGGATACTTTGGACTTGCATGGATAAACGAAAAAATGCTCATGTTGCTTTGGATCTAAGGTATTTTAATGCATCTCTATAACATTTGGATTTTGGGAATAAAAATGAACCTCTCATGTGTTTAGCTTGAGTGTTTCTTGCTTTTATAGATCATATTTCCAATTTTTTCTCTAAAGGAATGTACCTAGATTTGCTTTCTTGCATATATGTTTTACATAGTAATTAGGCCCTATGAACACTATTTGTGGTGATCTTGAGAGAGTGGGCTTCATTTTCTTGTCTTACATGTGAAGCTCTTCTTGACGATAGATCCCCTTGTAGGTAGGGAAGGATTTTTTATTATCTCACTTGGTTTGGTCTTCAACTTTTGACGGTGCTTTCTCTCTTGAGACTGGTGGTCATTATTGTTGATATACGAACCTTGGGTGAGGTGATTTAAAATTAGTGGGTCAATTAATCTTGTTTTTTATGTCTAGGTGAGGTGAAGAGGCTAGAGGATTATGCTCTTTTCCCTTTTGGGAGAATCAAAAACTTGGAACCCTTGAATCTGAACTAAGTCCCCATGTGGTCCATATTGTGAGTCTTCCTTGTTAGAGAGGGTTAACCGTAGTGGACACTCCCTTTATTGGGTAAACCATTTGGATGGAACCTCAAGTGGTAATAGCCATTTCTGCCATGGTAGCAACAACCACTATATAAATGTCCTTGTGGAAGAAATTTCCACAGGTGTGGTCTCTTGTTGGGTTGTCAGATCTCCTCAGCAGCTCCTGATTGATTAAATTCTTGGACTGTGTCAAAACCTTGGTGTGGGGTGAACCCACAATAGTGGGTTACACTTTTTTGGAGGAAGCAATTCCTCACAAAATCTGCAAAGCAAGAGGTTTAGTCAGGTACTTTCGATAGAAAGTACCTAATTGTTTCGATCAAAACTACCTTTTTTGCTTAGTTTTGATCGAAACTAACTTAGCTTCGATCAAAACTAAGTTAGTTTCGATCTAAAATAACTAGTGAAGATTTTATGTGGGTTTTTACCCATACCAATGTTAAACTAAGAAAGTACTTTCGATAGAAACTAGTTTCGATTGAAACTAATTA
Source organism: Thuja plicata (assembly GCA_018584345.1). Taxonomy (NCBI): domain Eukaryota; kingdom Viridiplantae; phylum Streptophyta; class Pinopsida; order Cupressales; family Cupressaceae; genus Thuja; species Thuja plicata. The sequence continues at coordinate 198,798 of MU224135.1, read as the reverse complement.
GTTTCAATCAAAACTACTTTCTATTGAAACCCTCTGATTAGAGGCCATTTGCAGAGGCTAACAGATATCTGCAATTTTCATGGCTTTGGAGCTCAAGTGTGGGGCTCAAATGGATGAATAGGGAGATGTCCTATTTCATAGCACAAGTACTCTGAACTAGCTTTCTAATGAATATAGATTTGAAATTTTTTGTATTAATTAGGTCTATGTTTTTTGACATGCATCGGATGTAGTTTTTTATCCAATATAAACCTCCAAGTTTGACGTTCAATGAAAAATAGTAGAAAAGAGAAAAATTTTGAAAAATAATAGTTCCCTCTGGCTTTGAGTCTACTTTCTATCAAAAAAAAATTTGAATTTTGATAAACACACAACAAGTTATAAGCTATGCAGTCAAGGTATGTCAAAATTACGGTTTACTCTACTTCAAAAATTAATAAAATATGAAATAATCATGATAATGTCATCAAACCAATTGCATGCCCTCCGAATGGATGTTATAAAACCAAATTTGAAAGAATTGCATCGATATCTATTTTAGAAAAAAAGTTATGCTTTATGAAGTCAATGTAACTTTTTGAAAATGACATTTTCAGAAACATAGCAGTTTTTGTGGGAGAAAAGAAAAACCATTCAAATGAATTAAAAAAAAAAGGAAAAAACTATATTTAGAATCTAGATAGAAAATCCAAAAAGACTCTAGTTTACTTCATCTTCCAATTTCAAATATTTTAACGACAATATGCATATGAATCTGAATTTTTTTTTCAAAATGTAGACTTCAATGTCCGTTTAGGCAAAAAAGTGTAACCCACTATTGTGGGATCACCCTAAGCCAGGATTGGATTTCACCCACTTGAGATTGCAAATTTTGCAGAGTTGACCATTACTATGAACCATAGTGCAACCAAATTTTTTCTTTTCTAGGACTATGTGCGTGATTGAAAAACATTTTGAGAACATACACAAGTAGAATCTCTAGGGAGTAGAATACTACGACACTATTCTTGTTCATGTGCAAGGTTGTTTTTTCCCTTGATCATTATTTGAAGACATTTGCTTTCTTGGATTCCCTAATTGCTATCATGTATGCCTGATTCATGATAAAATCTATTAATGCATCTATTTTGTCAAGTAAAATGAACAAAACTTGAGTTTTGTTTCCTTCCCTCGTGCAAGAAAACTGTTTCTTCATGCGGGTGCCTGCTTTTCTTTGTGTGATACTCTGAGAATCATCGTGCGATATTCTACCAGTATAATATCTTTTTGGATTATTATGTCACACCAGTCTGGTTTCCTTCACGCCAGACTGCATATTTTCATGGCCTATTTTAATGCTCGCACAAGAAGTCATTCCTTCGCTCGAAAACTGTATCTTGTTGCCATACCAATGAGCTATTTTTTGTCAACTACCAACTTTCTTGATTGTTGTCCTACGATTTTTGGTCTTCCTTGGTCGATCTGGGTCATATTAGGTCACTTACCCTACTATTAAAAGCTTGTTTACACTTTGGATTCTTGCGTTTTGACCTCTTGCATTAGTAATCTTTGATTTCACAAGTGACCTTGCTTGGAGTTGGTAAGCTAGGAACCATCCTTGTTGAGAAGATAAACCTTTAGATTCTTTGATAACACACTTGGAGAGTTTTAGAAGTCTCTTGTCCATTCACTTTCATAAAAATTCAATTTCAATCAATATAACTTGGGTAAATCATCCTCCTGATCCATATGTGTTAGGGTATTCACCCGATTATTGGGCACCTCTATGGCATTGTTGATTTACACCTCTTGCAAAATTCCATCTTATCACCTCTTTTTGGAAAAGTTAATGCCTTTACTATCCTAGTTTGGTACCAACATTTTTTAGGGTCATCCTATCAGCTAGTACCTTTTCTTTCATGCTAGTTACAACAAGATATCAAGTAAATCAAGGAAAACGACCTCAAGTGGTCTTCAACCAATTACCCTTAGTTCAAACTCACCAAAAATGTAAGGGAAAAGAACCCATATTTGATCAATCACCTAGGAACAAATCAAAAGTTTGGTTTGATTCCAAGAGTCACCTTAGTGATTTGGGTACCCCCTTTGCATCTTCTCACTCAGATATGGATATAATTACACAATGACTCAAAGAGAGAGGGAAGACATGTATAAACATCTTGATGACATATTTGCGAAACATAGAGATACTATTTCACTTGGTGGTTCCTCTCATAACAGTCAACCAACTTCGCCCCTTATCATAACTAGATATCTGGATGCACACTAAAGAGTTGAGAGAGGTAAGAGGCAATCTTATCAGGATGAGTTATCACAACATGAGAACCAAGGAGATGAACTTTATGGCACTCATGTAAATGCAACCTATACCAACAACTTGTTTAGAAATTCAAGACCAAGTTCACAGCTCAAAACATCTTCAAAATACATGAGTGAAAGACTTAAGAGGATTGAGTGTGAAAAGAAAGCCTTCCTAGATGAAAAATCTAAAAAGGAAGATAAATTTAGACTTCTAGAATTGGAAAGACAAACTTTGGTGGAAATGGAAAAGAAAGCCTTCCAAGAGGAGCAAGATAGGCTCTTGGCTCAACAACTTAATGATCAATTTAACAACATGCGTGTTAGTGGTGGAAACAAATCTCCTCCATCCACTCCTCCTAAGACTCCACGAAGTGGAAGAAACTCAAGGATTCCATCATGATCTCCTATCCCTAGAGGAAGAAGGGATTCTAGACATGATCATTATAGGAGACGAACACCTCCTAGGAACTCAAGACAAACTTCACAATGTGCTCATCATGGTTCACAATATGGGGGTAGTAGCTCAATTTTTTACCTCACCTCCCAAGACTTTATGAAAATTCAACAAGAACCACTTTTCTAGCAGTATGTGGAGAAATATTTAGAGCAAAAAAAAGATAAGTTCCTAGAGAGTTTAATCAACAAGGGTGCTAGAGTCCCCTACAACTTTGATGTGGACAAAAAGATTAAGAAGCAAGGGCCATCTCTTGAAGAGGAGATCAAACAACTTAAGAACATGATGAAAAATATGTTAGCACCTAAAAATTCATTCTTGCTGGATTCAATTTGTCCTAATCCTTTCAACAAGAGTGTTAACATGAAAGAGTTCCCTTAAAAGGTTGAAATTCCTCAATATGAAAAATATGATGGGAATGGAGATCCACATGATCACATGCGCCAATTTTATACCACAAGTTTTGATTTCCATCAAGATGACTCATAGCTCATGAGATTGTTCCCAAGGAGTCTTAAGGGTCAAGTAATGGAATGGTTCACCAACAGAACTCCTCTCGTTAAGACTTTCAAAGAGCTTGTCCACAGATTTGTTCAATAATTTGCATACAACCTTTCAAGATCTATCACCATGTTGGACTTATGCAATTTAAAGAAAAACCAAGGGGGATCCTTTGTCACTTTCTTACAAAGGTGGAGATGAAAATTCTCTCACTACTCTAGAACCATTCCTAAAAATGAAAATATTGACATCCTTGTTATCAACTTGGTTCCCAAAATGCGGTATAAAGTTAGGGAGATGGTTTTTGATTCCTTTGACACCATGATTGAAACCGCATGTAGGATTGAGGATGTTTTGAAAGAACAAGGAATTTTGACCAAACAACAATAACAACAACAAAAACAACAACAATGGTCAAAATAAAAACTCTAATAAGGATAAAGGAAAGAATCCACACTAGAATAGGAACAAACAAGTGGTCAATTATGGAGTTGTGGACTCCTCTCGACCAAAAGATCAAACCGTGCTTCACTTGTCTAGTGTTGTTCAAGCCATGAAGCTCAATACATCTAATCAATAAGAGAGCAAGCCAAGATACCAAGATAGGCCTAAGAAAGAAAGATGTTAATTTTCAAAGCTTGGTGACTCATATGAGGATGTCTTGAAAAGACTTATTGCTAACAACCTTGCACATCCTCAAGATCTTGTGAAACATTATATACCTGATGTTAAGCCACATTGGTGGGATGAGAAGGCCTTTTGCAAGTTTCACAATGGTATTGGACATGACATTGAAAATTGTTACAAAATCAAGCATCTTATTCAAGATCTCATTGAGAGTGGACAACTAAATATAGATGGATTGAACACTAACGCCAATCATAAGGCATTCAAGGAACCATTGCCCAAGTATGAGAAGGGGGAAACCTCTAAAGTTAAGAATGGCAGGGCTGAGATTAATTACACTTACACAGATGCAGAGAATACTATCAACATGCTTGAATTTTTAGAATAAAATGTCAATATGATGAGGGGTAAAGATCCCTATGGTTATGATATAGATGTGGACTCTCCTCCTCTCTTTGATGAAGAACCTATCGTGGTGCTAAGGGGTCCCAACTCTAGCATTTTATCACAAGACCTCAATGCTATCACACAAAGTCAAGGTCCCATTGTCATTAGAGGACCCAATTTGACCCAATCAAGTAAACCTAAGAAAGTGGCATCCAAGAATGTCACCTTGAAACAAGCTGTCAATCCTAAGTCTAGCTATAGTCTTGTTGATCAATTGCAAAGAACCCCAGCTCATATTTTGATCTTTGAGCTCTTAGAGTTGTCCCCAAGACACAAGCAAGTCCTTGAGGATGCTTTGCGCATGAAAAACATCCCCAACAACTTAGATGTCGATCAATTCTAGAACATGGTTAATCACATTGCTATCCCTCATTACCTTACCTTTTTGGAGGATGATGATAAATCTTTGAGCCACCCACACAATCTTTCTCTTCATATTGAGGTCATCATCCATAGAACCTGTGTTAGGCGCATGTTGATAGATGGGGGTGTTGGGATTAATATTTGTTCCTTTAATCTTTTGAAAGAGTTGGGTCATTCTAAAAAATTCATAGATACCAAGAAAAGGATCACCATCAAATCCTATGATGAGGTAGAAAGAAGTTCCAAGGGGTTGGTTGTTCTTCTGGTTAGGATTGGCCCTGTTGAAAAAGATATTTTATTTCAAATAGTTGATGTTGGTCCCCTTGCGTATAATATCTTACTTGGTAGACTATGGATTCATGATATGCAAGCAGTGTCATCTACCTATCATCAGTGTGTTAAGTTCCCCTATAATGGAATAGAGATTTGTATACCTTGGGATAACACTTTATCTTTCAATTCAATTTCAGCAAGAAATCATGTTCCCCTCAATAGAGAAGAAGAAGATTTTGATGCAACCTTAGCTAAATGTAAAGACAAGCTTAGTTCAATACACCTTGTCATGGGGGGGTATCAACTCAACTCCCTCACAACACTACCCATTTCTCCTAGGTCTTATGGAAAGCCTTCACAAGAAAAGAAACCTTCCTCTTCAGCTATGACTTTATTTGGCACATTTGTAGAATCCTCGGTGCCTATCCAAGATAAGAAAGAAGAGACGTTTGTTAGAGACTAGATCTATAGAGAAGAGAAATACGTGCACAATGAGAACTTCCCTCCCTCTCCCAAGGCTTATGGAAGAGGGTATGATTTTATCAAACAGATGGGATATCTCAAACAAGGCCCTCTTAATAATAGATTGGATACTAGAGCCAAACCTCTTGATCATGCTCTTTTTGGATGTGAGTCTAAGAAGCTAGTTGGCCTAGGATTTGCAAATCACAAAAAGCACACTACTCCTATCCTTGATAAGTAAGATAGTGAAGATGAACCAAAATATGTACCTAATTTGACAAATCAGAAAGACATGTGTGAAGATTGGGTCCCTTCCACTAATCTTCTTTGGGGAGATTCAGATGTTTCGGTCACCCATGCGTTAGTTGCAACTTTAGAACATGAATCAGATGTAGAAGATCCTTTCAGAGAATGTCAATGTAAGAATCTTGTTCATTTAATGGAAAGGAGAGGTGCTACCCTTGATGAAACTAGACCTTCCACATCAAGAGGTCCCAAAACTTCATGGTGTAAACATCCTAATCATAGTTTAGATAAAAGTTCATATGAGTATGAATGGGAGTCCTTCTCAGAGTCTTCCACAATTGATAGAGATATTGATGTTATTCACACTTATAGTTCTCAACCTGAGGTAGCCAACAATTCATGTGTAGGATTAAAGGATTTGAACCCATGTGCTACATTAGTGGATGATTCTTACCTTGTTAGGACAGATCCTGATTTGGGTAGCTTAGAAGGATACTTGACCGAATCTGACTCTTCGGTCACCAACGATAATATCATTCACATTTATAACCTTGAACCATTCATTGACTTTCCTCTTGTTCATCCCAACCTCATTGATTGGTCCCAACGCCATCAAGAACCTGAGCTCTTAACATTCCAAAATGATTATGAGATAGCCTGTTACTTAAATGCCATTGAACCCATAGTATCTTCCACCAGTGAACTAGCTACCAGCATGACAGAGCCAGACATCAAGTACCTTAGTCACAAAACAAAAAGAAAAGAAAATCAAAAGAATAGGAGTTATGATGGAAAAAACCACTGTGTGGCGGTGTCAGAACCAAAAAAAGTAAAAAGAAATGACGTATCCAAGGGTGAAAACCTCTCTGAGGCACCTATGGATGAGGTACTTGATCATCTCCCTAGCTACTTTCAAGATAGATCTTTAGTGCTTATTGAACCAACACAAGCAGTCAATTTGGGTACAGATGAGGCTCCAAAAATATTACACTTGGATGAGTCCTTGTCACCTCAAGTAAAAGAAGCTTACACTAAGTTCTTACAGAAAAATAAGATCAAATTTGCATGGACTTATTCAGATATGCCAGGGTTGGACATTAATATTATAATGCATCACTTTTCCATAGCTCCGGGTGTCAAACCAGTCAAAAAAAAATTGAGAAAGATGCATCCTCACATAGCTCTCCTAGTCAAATAAAAATTGGAGAAACTCCTTGGTGCAAGATTCATAAGGGCTATTGCCTATGCTGAATGTATATCAAACATTGTACCAGTTTCCAAACATGACAAATCCATTCAAGTTTGCACAGATTTTAGAGATGTAAATAGAGAATGCCCAAAGGATGACTTTCCACTTCCCAATATAGACATGATCATGGATATGACTGCGGGTTATGATATTTATTCCTTCATGGATGGTTTTTCTGGGTACAATCAGATTAAGATAGCTCCTGAAGATCAAGAAAAGACTGCATTCACTTGTGCATGGGGTAACTATTGTTGGAACGTTATGCCTTTTGGATTAAAAAATGTAGGAGCCACCTATCAACGAACTATGACAACCATTTTTCATGACATGATGCATAAAAACATGGAAGATTATGTGGATGACACCTTGGCCAAGTCTAAACAAAGAGACACACACTTAGATGATTTAGAAGTCATTCTAGATCGCATGGAACAATTTCAACTAAGGTTAAATCCTAAAAAGTGTGCATTTGGAGTCACCTCTGGAAAACTAATCGGATTCATCATTTCAGCAAAAGGAATAGAGGTGGACCCTAAAAGAGTCCAAGCAATCATAGATATGCCACCTCCTAGAAACTTTAGTGAAATGAGGAGTCTTCAAGGGCATCTTCAATCTTTAAGGAGATTCATTTCACAGTTGGTAGATAGAGCTCAACCCTTTAACAAGAACTTACTCAAGGGAGTCAAATGTGTTTGGAATGAGGATTGTCAAAAGAGCATAGATCAAATCAAGAAATACTTGGTGAACCCTCCTATTTTAATGCCTCCTATCCTAGGGAAACCACTTATTCTATACATTTCAGTGATAGAATCTTCCTTGGGGGCATTACTATCTCAACTTGATGAAAATGGGAAAGAAAGAGCAATATACTATATTAGCCACACTCTTGTTTCATATGAGGTTAACTACACCAACATTGAGAAAGCTTGCCTTGCAGCTGTGTTTGCTTCCCAAAATTTGTGACATTACATACTTGCGCACACTATACACCTCATAGAAAAAAATATATCCACTCAAGTATTTTCTAGGTAAGGCTGCCCTCATAGGTAGACTTGCTAAATAGATGATGATACTTTCAGAGTTTGACATAGAGTACATTGAGAGTAAAGCAATCAAAGGACAAGCCATAGCAGATTAATTGGCTAATTTCCCAATACAAGATAATGCACCTATTCAAGTTGACTTCCCAGATGAGCACCTCATGTATTTGACTGAAAGAACATGGAAGATGATCTTTGATGGATCCTTTATGCAAAACGGTTCAGGAGTTGGTGTGTTGTTTGTTTCTCCTTATGGGTACATAATCCCTAAGTCTTACAAATTATTGTTCCCATGTACAAACAACATTTCTGAATATGAAGCTTTAACAAATGGACTTAAGATGGCCATAGTATGGAGAATCATAGAGTTACACATCTATGGGGATTCACAGCTGATAATCAACCAAGTTAATGATGAATATCAAACAAGACATGAGAAAATGGTACCTTACAAGCAAATGATTGATTCTTTGAAATGATACTGCATATTTGTCACATTTCAGCAAATCCCTAGAGTAGAAAACAAAGCAACTAATGCTATGGCTACACTTTCTTCACTCGTTTAGTTAGAGAAACATGAATCCAGATTTAAATTTCTGGTTGAAGAGCTACATCACCCTACCTATGACTCCCAAGAAAGCCATTTCATTTGTACCCTTGTTGGTCATGAATCATCCCGTTATGGTTCCATTTACTCATACCTTTTTGATGGCATTATACCTAAAACCTTTAACCGGTCTAAATGCAGAATCCTTACCCAAAATGCCTCTCACCATTCCCTTGTCTCTAGTGATTTGTGTAGGAGGAGTCTAGATGGAGCACTTCTTAGATGCTTAGAAAAGAAAGAATTTGACCAAGCGTTAGTTGACATTAATGAGGGCATCTGTGGGGGACATTCCAATGGTCTTTCCATGGCCCAAAGGTTTCTTAGGGTAGGGTACTATTGGCCTACGATGCAGATTGATGCAGTAGCTTTTGCAAAGTCATGTGAAAAGTGTCAAAAACATGGTAACCTGATACATGCTCTAGGAAGGGAGATCATTTCTTCTATATCTCATTGGCCATTCCAGTGTTGGGCCTCTGATCTTGTTGGGAAGATTCATCCCAACTCATCAGGTGGATACAAGTTTATTATCACTGCTGCTGATTACTTCAATAAATGGGTAGAAGTTGTCCCACTTTCTATTGCCTCGGGCAAGACAGTCTCTCTATTCATTCTGAGCCATATCATCTATCGATATGGAGTGCCTTCCGAGATTATCACTGACAATGGAGGCCAATTTAAAAATAAGGACCTTAAACAACTCTGCAAAAAATTCAAGATTAAGCAACATTGGTCCTCCATTTACTTCCCGGAAGGAAATGGTCAAGCAAAGGCATCAAACAAAACCATTCTTAAAATCTTGCATAGAACAGTCTATAAGAATGTTAGAGATTGGCACTTCCAGATAAATCTGACTTTATGGGCCTATAGGACGATTATTCATAATCCTACTGGGGCTACTCTTTTTTCCCTTGCATATGGTGTTGAAATAGTGTTGCCTTTGGAGGTTGAGATTCCTTCACTTAGAGTTTCCCTAAAAGGCCTAGTTATAGATGCAGACTACCACACCATGAGACTTCAAGAGTTAGAGCTTCTAGATGAGAAACATCAAGCATCATTTGACCATATGAGGGTTTATCAAAAGCGCATGTCCAAAGCCTTCAACAAAAAGGTTCACCCTAGAGAATTCCAAGTAGGAGATCTTGTCCTACGTGAAAATCCCAAGAATCAATAGCATAGAGATCAAAAGGGAAAATTTGAACCTAATTGGCTTGGACCTTATGTCATTACAAAATTTTTTGGGTTAGGTAATTATTTATTATCTACGACAGAGGGAGAGCAGCTCTCTGATCCTATCAATATCTTTCACCTGAAGAATTTCTATCCATGATTGTCATTCTATCTAGGGGCATCCTTTGTACATAATTATTGATTCTGAAAAAATCCAAAAAAATGATATATTGTCAAAAAATTCTAAAAATTAGAAAATGTCCTGAAAAAATGATCATCTTAGTGAAAACCTGGCAATAGGCACTTTGATGTATCTCCAAAAAAATCAAAAAATTAAAATTATTCAAAAATTCAAAAAAAAAATAGAAAAAGTGCGTTGGTGAAAACATGGAAACAGATGCCTTTGTAGCAAAAATTTTAAAAAAATTATAAAAAGTCCTACAAAAAAAGAAGAAAAAAAATTAAAAAAATGAAAGAGACAAAATTATAATAAAATTTGAGTGGTGAAAACCTAGAAATGAGCGCTACTTGAGGCTTTTGCACCCCTATTTCTTGGCTCATGTCCTCGACACTTAGCCTCTCTCCATCATGCCTTGTCCTTGTTGCCTTGGTTTGGAATTGGTCTTTGTCTTTGTCTAGGGGGCATACTTGTGTTAGCTTTGGACTCTTGGATGCGCTAGTCTTTAGGACACCTCACAAACGGTGTTTTTCAACACCACCCCAACTATATTTTTCAATACAACCCTTGACATTGAGTGTTTTTTACCACTTATCAGTTTGGTCTTACCCCATTTTGTCATGTGATCTTACCTACTTGCAAGCATTCAATCCTTATCCTCGAAACTCAGTATCAGTTAACACACTTAAATTTTTAAACACAACACTTAATGCTTGAGCTATGTCATGATCTTTTCTTTGTGTGCTGACTATTATTGATTTTCATTGAGTGTCCTTGTCTAATAAGTCTCTCTGAGATGCATAACTAGAGGACTTGGGGCATGGAACATATTTTTATTTGCTTCCTTCTTTATGCTTCATTATTTTTGCACAATCGTTCTACTGGTCATCCTAGCCTCTATGCCTTGATGCGAGCGTGGTTTTTCTACATTAAATTGGGTAAGCTAACATCAAATTCATCTTGAACTTTATGTCTTTGATGCTTATGTTATAATCTTTCCACATTCCAATCTGATATAAATCACATTCATATCTTTATAGTTGCACTTGTGACTAGTGATGATCGTGTGATTTTTTTATGTCCATTAATAATGGCCCAATGATGAAAATAAGTACCTTAACATTCTCCAATAAATGATGAACACAAAGTCCTATGTTAGTTTCTCTATTGCAAGTACACCTTTTCATTTTCATGTAGATTGCATTGTTAGACCTCATGTTAGTTTGCATTTTTAGGTTGCATTATGAGTTTGAGAGGGTTTTCCTTCATCTTTCTTGTGGACTTTTAATCAACTATGATCACGTTCTGATCTTCATTTCCTTATCTTCTTTCATGATCTCAATCAAAATTTTCTATCTTAAATAGTTGATTGATTTTGGGGCATTCTCTTTCTTAAGGAAAATTCTCTTTTTTCTCTCCATTTCTTTCCACCTCTTCCAAACTTCTATCTTCCATTCACTTTAACCCCACTTCTTTTCTTCTAATTCAACCTTGGCACATAATCTTTCATGCTTGATGCTCTACCTTGGTTCTGTGATTCTTATATCTTTCATCTTACATCAAGAACCTTATCTTTAGTTTGATTTGATCAAATTTATCAATTTGTTGTTTCTCCTCTATCTCATTTTGATTTCGATCACAATGGGGCAGTACCTATCAAACTTCAATCCTCGATTCAGCTTTATCAATCCTATCGTGCACTCTGCTTGGGGAAACCTTGCTTGAGATTCTTATCTTGAACATGTTAGTTACCTATTTACAGGGGTGTTGACCTTGTCTTTTTCAATTGGCTTATCTTTTTCTTGATGTGTTCCCATAAAGATCACACATCTAGGTTGTTTTGTGATCCCAAATCGATCTCACACTTCAATTGCCTTCTTTGACTACATGTCTTCCCATAAAGATCACACATTAGTCAAAGAGGGAGAAATGTATGCACCCTAAAATGGTCGACTAGACTATGGGCCCCCATTTATCAATTTATCATATTCCTAAATCAATGCTTTGTAACATTTTCAATTCAAATCAATTTCCCTGATCAAATCGTAATTAATTCAATTATTTCAATATTTCCTAAGGTTTGATCATTTCATCAATTATCTTATTTAATTAAAAGAGAATAATTCTTTTTTATTAAATTAAATAATAATATTTAATTAGAATCTCTCTTAATTAAATAATATTATCTCATTTAATTAAAATATCCCTTTTAATTAAATAAAATAATCTGATTTAAGTAAAAGAAAATCCCTCTTTTAATTAAATAAAACCCCCACTTAAATCCCTCTTTGTGTTGAAAAATGAAATAAATTAAATGAAAATAAATAAAGTTCCTTTTTCTACACATCTTCCTAAGTGGTGGGCTTTTTGCCTCTTAATCATAGCCTTTGATTTTGCCTTTTGAAGATATGAGCACATGGATCAACCAAGATTTAATCTCTACCATTGCTCATTTCTTTTTGCCTCTTAATCTCTGTCGTCCATTTCTCTTTATAAGGAAACCTCTCCTTCTCATTTGATAATCAAGATTTTAGGCGATTGTTATGCTGCAGGTTTGGAGAGCAATTTTGGAGGAGATTTTGAGCATTTGAGCTTGGATATTGCAACTTCTCTCTTCTTGTCTTCTTCTTTCATGCCCCATGGCAATCCATTTAGATTAATTTTGCACTTGCATGTTAGATTAGATTCATGTTTACTTTCATAGATTAATCTTGTATTTTTATTTCCCTTCATAGAATAATCATGCATTGTTATCATATAGATTAATTTCTTTTCTTACATTGTCATCATATAGAATAGCTTTCATTTTGCATGCATACTTGATGATCATGGTGCTATCACTCTTTCTTTTCCTCTTTGAGTCTCTCATTTTATGGTGTACTTGCATGGGCACAAACTAGGTCAATATGAGGGCTTCCATTACAAACCCTTGCACTCCATGAATAGAGAGCTATGAGTCGCCATTTGAGATCTCATTCTTGAGCAATCTTGGATACAATGATTCATAGAAGTGTGACACATTTTTATCACACAAATATAGGTTATTTAAGTGAATCTTATACATTTACTTATCGTTATGATCATGATTATACGTTTCTTAGTAGTGACGTCAGGGAACCTCAGAGGATGTAGTGTAATGTTTAAATATTTAACACATATGCATTGCATCAATTAATTGATTTTATTATGTTAAATTGACATTATTATTGTTGTTAAAAAAGAGTTTTGTTGTGTTCTGTAGCATTCATATGTTGTCCTCTTAGGTTCCTTGGTGGGGTGTTACATATGGTATCAAAGTGCGAGTTCTACACTAGGAACTCTAGGGCTCATGTGTCCATTAAGAGTTCTTGATGCGTGTTCTTGAGTACTGATCGTTAATGTTCACTTGCCTTTATCTTTGACCTAGAGCGACTAACCCTTCTTAAATGTTGTAGAAATCATCTTGCTGGAACTATCTCTATTGGTTCTATATTGACTGAATGCTTAATTTTACTTTTTTTATGTCATCTCGTTAGATTTCATTGCATGTGTATGCATTGCCTATTATTGGAAAATGTAAAATTTGATATTATTCTGAGGTAAAAATATCCCTAATGTTTAAATGTGTAGGATAATTGTTGTATATTCCTTCTTTTGTCTATATTCCTTAGTTACTAAAAGGTTTCAATATGTCATCAATGCCTCTTTATGACCTCTAGTTCTTCTCTTACAATTCGTGATACTTGAGAGTATGAATAATTGTATTATAGTTGAGGAAAAATATTGTTTGTAAGATGATATGTGTGTGATTGATGATTGGATGAGATAATTCATGATTATGTGCTTTATTGAATGATAATAAGAGTTTTATTTCTTTTGTTGTTAATTGGTTACTTCAATGTGCATGTATTATCTAGCTTAGTACGAATTGTGAAAGATGAATACTAGGTTCTGTTTGACGAATAATTAATGGAAATGAAGAGTCTCTTCCCTCTTTTCTCTTATCCTTGATAATGACTAACAAAAACGCTGGATAAAATATAAATTTAAGATTTACATAATTGAACTTGTATGTGCTAAATATTTCTTTAGAGAAATCTTAGGCAAGGACCCGAGTTCCTTGAAGTTCAATGGAAATGCAAAGGTAAGTATGTTTAAGGGTCAAATGCATATATTTTGGTTGGTATGAATATTAAAATATGTTAGGATTTTAGATAATTTATTTATGTTTGAATATGTTCTAATTCTATATTGAGTAGATGGGTACATAATGACATCATTCCTCAAAAGGTGAATTAAATGGTTTTATTTAATGAATAATGGTTTTAATTATTATACTTAATTATAAGTTATTGAAATTGTTACGGTATTAGGGTATTGTACAATGTTAAAAATATTTAGTTTAGGTAAGTTATTGTTGGAAATTTGGAAGTTGGATGTGTTGTCATTAATGTCAACATATTAGTAGGATTGATCAGAAGGCCTGATTATTTGATGCTAACTTATCTATTACAATTTTGTCAGTGGAACAGGAGGTTTAGAGGTCCGGTGAGGTTTGAATATTGCAAATAAGGAGTAGCACACCTCATGGTATTTTTTGAGGTTGTCTACTTAGTCCATGTCAATTTGTAGAGGTTGGCATGAAGATTTGATTATGTTTTGAGGTTAGAGTTGGTAACTGGCAGACGATATGGTAGACAAAGTTGACAGTGAGATAGAAAGAGGTTTGGTTTGCATGGTCAGTTTGGAATTTCTTGGTGCACATCAAGGAGTGTGTTTGGGATATACTCAAGTGTTACCAAATCAAAGGGTTTATACATCTGATATTTGTAAGGCATATTTTTTTTGTTGCGAAGGTTGTGTACAGTGTTCTTGAAGTTTATTTTAAAAGGTGTTGGCAAATCCAATAGCTAGAATGGATTTTAATGTTTGTATTTTGTCCATGATGCTAAGGGATGCTCTTGAAGTTTTTTCTTGATGAATTAGTGGTCCACATGGATTAGAATGATTTTATTGGTGGTTCTTTTGGCCAACAATAATATTCTTGTTATTTTCTTTTGTTCTTAGTCAACTTGGTTGGTAAATCATGTTGTGAAAGATCAATGCATAAAATCTGGAAGAGCTTGTTAGAAACAATGAGAGGGGGGGTGAATCAGTGTTTGGAAATTTAGTATATTTAAAATTTTTTTAACTTAAACCAAAATAGATAATATATATAACACATTAACACATAAGGCAAGATATGTTTACAGGGAAACCTTGATCAGAGGAAAACCCCGGTGGGAATTAGTACCCACAAATAATTGCACTAATCTTATGAACTTGTTAGAGTTCCTTTGCCCTGTTAGTTGAATTCATTACAATGAAAGTACAATGAACCTATTAGGATTCCATACAAAACCCTGTTAAAGGTGGATGGCTCACTTCTCGAGCTCACTACTCAATAAAGAAGAAGGCTGCAACCTCCTGATGAGAGATACACACTATATCTGTAAATTGAACTGTTGTTATGACACTACTATCAGATCAGTTCCATTTATGCACTGATGCTCTAATCTCTTAAATATCTCTATCTAATACTGATTTGTTCATACTAATCTTCTATATATTTTTTTTTCATATTGTCAATTGTTCTCCTTAATACAAAAATGCATGTCAAGTATATATACATGCCTTAATAGACGCAACAGAAAACTAGGACTTAGTCAGCCCAAAATCAACATACACAACACTTCCAAATGAATTTTTTTAAGCATGTTAACATGATTTCTAATAAAATAATTAAAAAAATATTACAATATGTGCATAGCCAATGGAAAACATAATATGCACAAATCAAAAATTGGAGTCGGCTCCATGCTCTATTCTATCGAGTTGCTAGGGCACTTGGACTTACTGTAACTTCACCATACTAATATATCTGAACCTGTGTGTGTAGAATTAGAATAATTCTATATCCATAATCATATATCCAAAGACATAGACCATGACTTGATCATATGGACGTGCATTGGTGCTCTGATCAACGGATATATCTCTAACTGCACTGTCTTCTATACTTAGTCAATTTTTGGTCTTCAAGGTTTATGAACTGACTGTCAAAAATCTTATATGACTTTGTTTCCATAATGATAACACAAAATTATTCATATAATCTCTTAAGTGTCAACTTTCCAACAATCTCCCCCTTTGTCATTAATGGCAACAAAGGAATGTGGCTAAGTTACTAAAATTTGACTTAACACAAAACTGTTATATCTTTTCAAACTATACATCATAGTTTCATCTATATAAACCAATCTCCTTTATATACATTAATATCCTTTATATACTATACTCCCCCTTTGACATTAATGACAAAGGTGTCAAAAATTGAAAGTCTCTAAGTACTTACTCAGAGTACACATCTGGATATGCAATCTGCAGATTCTTGATTTCTTGTTGTCAAAATGCCTTGAGTGCATCAACAGTCTAAAGATGGGTGTATAATGCATATGTGAGATTCTCCATCTTTACCAGATCCATGTAGGGGACTTGATCATATGTGATAATAGTTGTATCAACCTGCTTGATTTTCTCATTTAGTACAGCTAAGGAGGGTGCAAGTGCATTTCTCAATTGTGTTTGTCTAGTCCTTATCTTGCTGATCTCTATCTTGGCTTTCTCAATTTTATCTATCTATCCTTGATAGATGTTTTTACAGATATTGATGTCTTGAGAAGATAATTCAACTTATTTTCTTATGGTTTCAATCAAGATGTCTGCTTCCTCAATCTTCTTTGTATGTTCTGAAGTGAGCTTGCCTCTTTCCATATAGTTAGCTATCACATTTCTTCCTTTTGTTGCTAACTCTTTTAGAATTGCTTGACCAATCTTCAATGAGTGAAGATCTAATGAGAATTTATTTATTAGTTCATCCAACCTTTCCTTTTTGTACTTGTCTTCTACAATTTTAGTGGCTGAGTCTACTAGACTTGTGAAGTTTTCTTTGAAGCTTGTCAAGATGCTATCGACATCATCACCTAATTGAATATTTGCCAATTTCTTCTTTGTTGGCACTAGGTTGTTTAAAATGTTCACTGACTCAAGAAAGAGAGGATTTCTCATTACTTTTTTCTCTTTTGCTTTCTCCATGGACAATACACTTATTTTGATCAAATCTTCTTCTCCTCATGAATCAAGAATTATTGTATCATGGGTCAAACTTGTCAACAATGATATGGATGGTTTGATAGGAATGAATATAGAATTTTGAATTACATCTATACATTCACTTTTCACTAGAATCTCAATAGAGGGTAGTTCATTAGGTTCATCCTTTCTATCTTTATCCTGACTTGTTGTTTCTCCTATTTGAACTTGTTCTTGCTGCAGAGAAGCTTTATCAGTGCATAATGTCTCAACTTCTTTCGTACTCACAAAGGCTTCCTCAAACTTATTCAAGTCATTATCTGAGGCTGACATGGTTATCTCAACATCATTTATCACAATGGTTTCATTTGAATCTTTGACTATATCAGAAGGTGACAAGACTTTGGGCATAGAATCCTGTGGACCTGTCATATGTACATTTAGAATCTCTGATTATTTTTCTTTCTTGGAAGGAGCTGGAGTCATTTTATTTGTAGGCATCATTTATGGATACATATTTCTCTCCAAACACATTTTCTCGAATGCTTTTTAGTCTCTTTTCCAACCAAATCATACTCTTTATTCATAATGTGAAGAGTTCTTGTCTTGGTTCTTAGATTAAGTTTTACCAGGTCTAACAGTATTGCCTTCTCATCATGTGAGAAAATAGGGAGAAGATTATCTAGTGTTTCTTCTCTAATCCTCATATCTTCTTCTATTGCTTGTATTTTTAATAATTCAAGTATGTTCCATAATCTGTCTGGAATGACTATCTTAAGTTCCAAAATAGACCTTTTAAACTTGATCGTATGTGAGATAATCATAGAATAAATATCTGATTTATCAATCTCTTGATATTTATCATAGACATTTGCAATTGAATCTAGTCCTCCTTCATTAATGATTTTGTTTCTCAAGATTTCAAGACTAGGTCTGAATCCTACCTCAGGAGGGGCTTGAGTATTTTTTACTTTGCTTCAAGTTGTCCTTGAGGATGGGTGGCTTGTGGGGACTTGCTTCCTTCTTCTAGTCATCTTTCTTGGCATAGAATGTGGAGAGGATTCCAGGTCAATGGTAATAGAGGGCATAGATATGCTCTCATCATACTTTTTATTTTTCTTCTTGTGGATATCATCAGATTTTTCTATTTTGACTTCTATAGGTGTTTGCTTAAGTTCTCTACCAATTTTAGCTTCCCTAGCTTTATCTAGGTCTTCTTGGGTGACACCACAAAATTTCAAAATGTTAGAGGTAATCCTTGATGCTTTCCTCTTATTGTCTGCACTGTATAGCACATAATCAACTTGATTTGTCTTTTCTCTATATGTGCCCCATTTAGGCTCATTTGGATCTTTAGGCACAAATAGAAGGACTTGTGCATATCCTTCCAAAACATGTTCTTCTACTTCATAACCAAGTGGGTGAATCCATTTGGTTCTAGGCTCTACTGCTTCCTATTCGTGTGTAAATGGGTACCTGTCGGAACATACACAAACAATCAATAGATCATTATATTAGCAACCTAGGGTTAGTGAAAACATGAAAAACACATAAAACCCTCTAAAACCGATCTATTGCCTTCTA
>MU224135.1:161566-174845 GCA_018584345.1 Thuja plicata | reverse complement strand
GTTAGGTTAGGGTTAGAACCCAGGGTAGAAGTGGTTGAGATGAGTTAGGTTAGGGTTTGAGGGAATATTAATAAATGAAATAAACTTATTTAATTCATTTAGAAATATAGGATTTAATTATTTAAAAAAATTAAATTGCTTTTTAATAATTAAGGGACTATAGCCATTTTAATTAAATTAATAGGCTAGAGGAATGGGTTGGATTGCAAGTGATATGTGATTTAGGGATTTATTTAATTCCTTTATAATTAAATACTATAGCCATGTTTGATTTTGATTTGATCTGATTGGTCGATATTGATTTGAATTATATGGCTACAATAGATAATATAAATCAGTGATAAAAATCACCTAGGACATTAAATTGATTCAAAGAATTATGCCAAGCAGTAACAGGGTCGTTTGGACATAAATCGAGGGTATGATCACACTTAGGGAAAACAGGGTCCATGGTTGTGACAGACCGAAATTAGGTGGTTACACTTCCATGCATGTACAATCAGTTTCCACCATAAAACATATTGTGCCCTTGTATTTGTCGACTATGTTCTCAGGTATCCTGAACCTTTTCTACATCTTAATTCTGAATGTCTTTATTTCCATATCCATAGAATCCCTTATACTTATTTCAAATGTTGCTTTCAATGAAATTTGAGGTAGGGTAGGTTTTCTCCTATCTAGGTAGAGGTTAGAAACCTTACCAACAATGTGGAAGTACATGTATATGATTAGAGACCCAAATCTGAATATTTTGCTCTTATCATATTTTGTAGCCCAAATGTTCTCCAATAACTATGTGTGCAATATCTCACACAAATTGAATTGAGTGTTGTCTTTGACTGTCCTTATAGCTTCCATAACTATAGCTACAAATACACTGTTAACTTTTCTTGCATGTTGAAACTTGTATCCAAGGATCATAGTGATGAGTTTGATATCTTTCTCCATAATAGGATCAACTGTCATTCTGCACCTATCACTCCTAGACAAGAAAGCCTACTCAACCTACTTCTTTACATCTTTTATAGTGGGAAGAACATGACCAACTTTAGAGAGTCCAGTTATTTCATGAATGAGATTAGTTTTAATACAAACTAGGACTTCACCAATCCAGAATAAGTCATCATGAATCTTGCTGAGTAAAATCTTAGTCCACTCTGATTCATAGAACTCGTGCGCATTCATATCCTCAATAATAGGGTTCCCTGTGAGATGAGAGAACTCATCTTTGAATGAGAAATTAGGGTTTGTCATGGATGCCATGAGTGACGTTATGCTATCTTCACCTACAAACTCCTTATAGTAGATGTAAGCGTGAATATCTTTGACATGCACAACTCCTAACGAAGTCTTGGAAAATTCCCCTTCTACATCATCTAATACCAACTTGAAAGGATGCTTTTTAAACACAAATATCTTCCTGTCAGTGATGTCAAAGACTACAGGAGTTTCCATACTTGTTGATTGCTTAAGTAGGGTTCATTGAAATTTTGAAATGATGTGTCTGCGCTAGGGTTCCGTTTCAACTTCAATTCATTTTGATAACTAACCAACAGTTATCCTTCAACACTTTAATTCTCATGTTCTCTCAAAATGCTCGATCTCAAAAGTAGAAGTGAAGATATGAGACCTTATTATGAATTATAAATCAAATTATTGGAATTAATGCTAGTTGTCGTAACATGGATTCCAAATGTGATTTTCAATATTTTTTCCTATTTAAGTACAAGCTATGTGTTCATGCATACTTCTTGAATTTGTAACCAAATACATGAATTCATAGGAGCATACTCAGAGGTGAGTATACCTTTCATGCAGGGGTTTAGAGATAGAATAGCTCCCCCTATGACCATGAGGGTCATCTAACCAGAAGTGGAAGTTGTACCCACTATGGATGCATCTACCACTTTATCAAAACCATCATCTTTCTTTACTTCAACCCATATTTTTCCTGAATCTTCTATAGCTTTCACAAACTTGAATTTTCTAGATATTTCAAATAGAGATCCTTGAGACTTATTAGGTCTTTCTTGTCTTTGTGTTCTAGATCTGCAAAACCTTGAGATGTGTCCATCTTTGTTACAAGAATGAAAGATTACTCGAGGCTTGTTGACATGATTAACCATGTTGCACTGTTTATCTATGTGTCCCTTGTAGTTGCATATCTGACATATAATTTTCTGATAATTTTGCTGTGATTGATTTCTCTAATTTTACTAAGTCTGACTTCTTTGATTTTGTTGTGTCTAATTTCTTAGATTTAATCTACAGTGTATGGCTCTATGACCAAATTGTTTGCATGAATAACAATAACCATTGAAATTTCTTACCTCTTTACACTCTCTTTCTATATGTCCTTGTTTGTTATAGGCATAACAAGTATGGTTAATTGGTTTGTGTTCATCTTTAGGTGGTTTTTCTTTAGCCTCTACAAGATTCTCAGTTGCCTTTGCTTCTGTGGTTTCTTCTTGTGCTTTCTTTCTTTCTTTCTTGCATTGTATTGATTTAAATTTTTTCTTCATTGTATCCAACACCAGTGATATCACCTCTTAAATTTTGTGCATAAAGATATGATTGTAATAGATCAGAACTTGTGTGTAATTTTTCAATATGATTCTTGGCTTCTGTCAACTTGCATTCTATCTTTTTCTTGCATAAGTTCTTCATCTAATTGTTTACTTTCTTTGGTATTTTCTTCAATAGTTGTTAGGCTATCTGTTAGCTATTCATTCAATTATTCAATCTTATCCTTCAGAGACATGTTTTCTTCATTCATCTTTTTGACCATTTTTCCCAAATCATTCGTAGATAAATCTTTCAAATCTTTTCTTAATTTTTTTATGAGCATTTGCGAGCCATCAAATTTCAATTTCAGTTCTTCATTTTTTTTTTAGATCTATCAAGATATTCAAGAGCTGCTTCAATATTATTTTTTAGATGTTTCACTTCTGCTGAGTCCATGATCTCTTCAAGTGGTTAAACTTCTCTCAGAGGACCAAAGCTCTGATACCAATTGTTAGAAACACTGAGAGGAGGGGGTGAATCAGTGTTTGGGAATTTAGTATATTTCAACAACTTGTAACTTAAACAAAAATAGATAACATATATAACACATTAACACATAACACAAGATATGTTTATGGGGAAACCTTGATCAGAGGAAAACCCCGGTGGGAATTAGTACCCACAAATAATTGCACTAATCTTATGAACTTGTTATAGTTCCTTTGCCCTGTCAGGACCAATCATTACAATGCAAGTGCAATGAACCTATTAGGAGTCTTTACAAAATCCTATTAAAGGTAGATGGCTCACTACCCGAGACCACTGCTCAATAAAGAAGAAGGCTACAACCTCCTGATGAGAGATACACACTATATCTGTAAATTGAACTGCTGTCAGATTAGTTATGTTTATGCACTGATGCTCTAATCTCTTAAAGAGGTCTATCTAATACTGATTTGTTCATACTGATCTTTTGTATATATTTTTTTCATATTGTCGACTATTCTCCTTAATACAAAAATGCATGTCAAGTATATATACATGCCTTAATAGACACAACTGAAAACTAGGACTTAGTCTGCCCAAAATCAACATACACAATGTTTCCAAATGAATTGGCTTAAGTTTTTTTACATGAGTCCTAATAACATAATTACAAACATATTACAATAGGTGCATAGCCAATGGAAAACAAATTGATATGCGCTAATAAAAAACTGGAGTCAATTCCATGCTCTGTTCTGCTGAGCTGCTAGGGCACTTGGACTTGATGTAACTTCACCATACTGATATATCTGAACTTTCATGTGTATACTTAGCATAATAATATATCCATAAGCTTATATCCAAAGACAAAGACCATGACTCGATCATACGCACATGTGTTGCTGCTCTGATCAACGGATATATCTCTAACTACACTGTCTTCTATACTTAGTCAATTTTTGGTCTTCAAGGTTTATAAACTAACTGTCAAAACTCCTATATGACTTTGTTGCCATAATGACAACAAAAAATTAGTCATATAATCTATGTAGTGTCAGCTTTCCAATAGAGCTATGATCTTGAGGTGGTTTTTATGGATCATTTCTATTGTTTGAAAATAGGAGTTAAACCATGATTTTTGGCGCGTGATTTTAAGTTGAAATCAAGATGGTAACCAACCTTGTTTTTTTTTTTTCAAGGTTGATGATATAAATCCGATCTAGGGTTTGATGTAGATTTGTGGATTGTGGGTGCAAATGTTAGGGATTGGTAGCAGAATAAGAGACTGATTTAGTGGTGATCAGAAGTGGTTCAACAAAGAGTTGAACAAAGGTTTGCATTGTGCTACTTTGGAACTATATCAAACATATGGTAGATGTCATTCTTATAGTCATTCTTGTAATGATATTTTGTAAGGAAGTGAGCCTTCCGTAGGGTTGTAGCTCGAGTCTTTTCATTTGAGAAATGGGCTCTAGTTAGTGAGCCCGAATGCATGTTCATTCCCCATTATTGTAATAGGTTTATACTTCTAACAAGGTATTTACTAATTGTGGGTAATTAGCCCCACTGTAATACCCACTCATATTTTGCTTTTAGTTTATGTTGTCATACTCTTTTAGGCAGTAGTTTTAGTTGATTGGCCAAATTCTTTTGGGCTAGTTTTCATGAGAGCTATTATTCTTTCATTTGTTGATGTTTCTTGATTATGATGTTATGGTTAATCATATGCATAGATAGATGTGATGAATTTCTTATGATGATTATTACATGTTGATTTCATATTAGGGTGTACTTACCCCATACTGGCATGTGTATGGTTTTCTTATGTGTTGATGTACTTGTTGATGTGTTGTCGTGGTAGAGGACAGAGACGTAGTTACTTGCTTTGTGAGATCCACACGTTCGACTGATCCCTATCATTGTTTGCGATATTGTATTATATGTACATGCATGTTCTTTTGATGATAGGATTGCAGGTACAGGGCATCATCTTCCCTAAATTGGCAGGAGTGAGTGTGCCCATAAATATTCATCTCAATGGTAAAGATGGGAGGTAACATAATGATATGAAACCCTAACCTAAGCCTAATCATCCTAATGTTGGATGAGTTTTTGTTTGACTACCCTATCCGGATTCGTCTATTTGATAGGAATTCGAATACCCCTTCCTTGAGTATGTTGTATTTGCTTGTGGTTGCTTTCAGGTGATTTATTGGGTTATTGAGTGATTTTCTATGTTTCATGATTTAATGGATTATAGTTGAATTAAATATTTAATTATATCCTATGTTTATTTGAAATAATTAATTAAATTCAAATATTTGAATATTTGATTTAATTAAGTATTTAATTGAAAATTAAAGTAAATATGCTTTTATGATTAATTAAATGATTAAATATTTGGTTGCATGTATTATTGTGACAAATATTTAATTTAATATTTTATTAATTATATATGCATGAATGTGTTGAAAAAGTATTTTCAAATTCAAAAATCTCAACTAGATAATAGGAGTCAAAGTTGAGTTGTGGCAAAAAAAGATATTTTAATTATTTAATTTAGAATTTCTTTCAATTTCAAGTTGAGTCCTTTTAGGGATTGATTTGGAAGTTGTCATGAGCGTTTTGCACAATTTGGGGAAGTTGATTCTCTTTAAGAGAATTCTCCTCTCATTTTCTCATAACAGGTTTTTGGGTGAAGGCATTTTGGGGAGATCTTTTTGGTGTTCTTGAATTTTGGAGAATTGGGGATTTTTGTGGTTGCTTGTTGGATTGGAGATTTATGTGATTTCTTGGATTGCATGTGCTTGGATCTTTATGGATTTCAGATTTGTGGTTGAATCGGGCTTGGAGGTTTTTAGATTTTGTATCTTCTTCAAGGGCACATTTCCTCTGTTTCTTGCATTAGATTTGAGATAGGTTTTGTGATCCCTAAAATGGCTTCAATTTTGTAATTCTGTGGTTTTCTATGTTTGATTAGATGCATGTTGATTCTTTATGGCTTATAGGTGTTTATTTGAGTTTCTATGATATTGGGTATTTAGAAAACCCTTAGATCTAATATTTTCATTATTTATTATTACTTGGCATAGAGCTATTATGCTAGCGAATTCTCGTAGAAAAATTCCTTCTAGAACTCCTAGGAAATGAAAAATTAAATCAGCCTATAGTTTAACTATTATGTCTTGGAAAATAATTCAATCTATGGGAAGAAATTCATTTTTGGTGAAGAAAAACAATTTGTTTAAAAAAAATACCTCTCTGGAAATCACACAGTAAAAAAAAATACAGTATTGAAAATTACACTAGAGGCAAAAATGCATAAAAGACAAAAAAAAAAAAAAAAACTTCTTATTTGTTTCCATTCCGTTTTCGGAAATTCTCCTAAAAAAAAATACCTTTTTAAGAAAACGATGTGTAAATCATTTTAAAAGGAAAAATATAAATAAAAATAAATTAATTAAAAAAAAATCTTTTTGAAAATTGTTTTGGGTTATTAAAAAACCATGCGAAAGTTTTTTAAACTTTAAAAGCATGGGAGGTGGGGAGCGGTGGGCTCCACCCACCATCCCCACGGGGCACCAGGCCCGCAGCAGCCGCCATTGCCATAAGGAAGGCCTAGTTTGCCCGCGGTGGTACTGCGTGAGGTGTAAATGGGTGGGGGTACATGGGGTCCATGTCCCCCCCCGATATTAATTGGAATTTACTTTTTTGTTTATCATTTTTTTTTTAAATTTGTTTTATTAATTTCATTTTTAAAATTAATTTAATTTATATTTAATGTTAGTTTTTAATTAATATGTTTAATACCAATTTTTAATAAATACATTTAATATTAAGTTTTAATTAATATGCTTATTATTTATTTAATATATTTATTGTTAATTGTAATTAATATAAGGTTATTAATTTTAATTAACATATCTCATTGTTAAATTTAATATTTTAGTGGATATGAATTTTTAAATTGACTTGTATCATACTTGATTTTATTATATATTGTAGTTAATTCATAATTAATTAATCTACATTATATTTAGATATGATATAATTAATGCATGTTATAATCAATTCATCATAGGAATATTTTATACTATAATTGATTTATAATATGTGTATTTTGGAATAGAAAGAGGAATGTTATTTAATTGAATTTGATAATTGTTGTTTTGTTAGATTTATGTATTAAGTAACATTCTTATTTGGATAAGTTGTAAATGTTATCTGCTTATGTTCATTTTTCAGTCCTTTAGGACGTTTTTGTTCTATTCATCCTTCTGAGTTATCTTTTGCTTATGTGTTATTATCGGGGCATTAGATGACCTAGGACGTATATAGAGGTAGGGGGTGTTTAGCATTTCTGTTATTATATGGTGTGTGTGTTTTATGTTATTACCCTAAAGTGACCATGTTAACCCTTTTCGATATTGTTATCTAATTGTGTACCTATATGTGACCATTCCTGATGTGTGGGATACTGGATTTGGGTATACTTGGGTTGTGACCTATGCTAGATCTTTGTAGGATCCATGAGCCTAGGGTAGGTTACCTAGATGTGTAGTAGGGGGTGGCTTGCAATAAGTCTAGTGTCTGTAAGTGACTACTGGATTACTTATTGTAGAGTTTACGTAATAAGTGATAACTAAATACATACCGAAAGATATTAAAATGAATTAATAAGATGTGTCCTCACCCATGCTTGAGTGCTAGTATAGACTAAGATGGTGATGAGAAGATGTTAGTCGCCTCGAGGGGTACCTGGCATAGTTAGTGGCCTTGTCAGTTTGAGAGGTCATTGGCTCCATGTATGGTCACTTAAGTGCCATAATCCATATGGATTGCTAGGACAAAACTTAAGGCTTAGACGTACATGATGACACCTTCCTTTACACAGTCTAGATTTCCTACGTATGTCAGTTGCCTCTAGATTAGTGAGTCTTACCTTTCATGATGTGTAGTACACCTAGATTAGAGAGCTATCAGGATCCCTTGCTTAGTGGTTGTTCCTTATTGGTTTTGGATATCCGAGTGGGGTCTATTGTTATCTCCTCAGCATGATGGGGTGGACCTTTGTGGTTCCACATGGATGGGTGGTAGTGATTCTTTATCCATTGAGATTCGACATCCTTGTACTAGGTGCTTGATGGTTCTTTGTAGATGAGCTCTTTATGTTTCTTTATTATTGATTATGTAATTTCATTATTGTAAATATTGTATTAGAGTATCGCATGTGATACCTAATTTAGACCTTGTATATTAAGTAGATTAGAGTGATTACCACATACCTTGTGACATGTGCAGTAGATGTGAGTTTATGGTGTTTATCCATGAGGATTATAATTATGGTCTTGTAAGTTAAAATTGTTATATTTATTCAGATGGAATCTTTTGTTATATTGTTAGTTGTGGTTTTATTTAAGTAATTCAACATCATGGAACCCTTGAGTCATGTAATCTATGTGTGTGTATGACATGTGTATAAATGGTATTTGTTTTTGCATTAATGTTTGTCTCTTTTTGTAAACTTTAGAAAAAAAATTATTCAACAAACATAGTATCATGTTCTAGGTTAATCTCTCTTGGGTTCCCTGGTGGGGCATTACACCCACCGTGATGTTTCCCCTAATGGAATTTCCATGATAAAAAACTTTGTGTCGAGCAGTGTGGATGTGTTTCTGATTTGTGGATGCTTCTATCTTTCATGTTTAATTATTCAGATTAGGTTTTAGGAGGATTTTCTTAAAATTTTTGAAGGTTAAGGGTTTTGAAGTTGAAGTTTAGGAATAACAAATTCACCCCCTTAGTTTTTCTCTTCCATATTATCACTAATTGATATCAGATTTGTGGTGCCTTGGAGAAATTTTAACAACTTGAGTGAGATCCAATATGGCATCCTAAAGGAAGGATAGTCTTAGGTTTGAAGATAAAAATTACCCCATATGGAAGGGTCAAATGATTACTCACTTAAGCTGCATTGGAGAAGAGTATTGGACAATCACTAAGAGATCTTACACTCCTCTTGTAGATCTTTCTACTACTACTCCAGATGAGAATAATCAATTTGAGTACAACATCAGAGAAAAAGAAGAATTGCTAAGTGCCCTAGCAGATACTGAATATATAAATGTGATGGAGTTAGAGACTTCTCATTAGGTATGGAAAATTTTAGAGACCTTACATGAAGGTGATGCATGTGTAAGCAAGACAAGTTGTAATTATTGAAAGGAAAGTATTAATCTTTGAGAATGTTTGAGGATGAGAACATCAACTCTTATATGCAAAAGGTAAATGAACTAGTTTGTGGAATCAGATGTGTTGGTGGTGCATTAGAAGAAGTAGAAATTGTCTCAAAGTTACTGAGATCCCTTCCCACTACTTAAAAAAGTAAATTTATTGTTATTGAAGATCAGAACTATTGCCATTGTGACTAGAGATACATTGGTTGATAAGTTATTTTATTTTGAAATGGGTGATTTTGGTGACACTCTTGCCAAAGTTAAATCTACTTTCAAAGATACTATTTTAGGAAGGGATATGCATAGATCAGAGCAGGGTGAAGGATCTACAAGAAGAATGCCAAGGTTTGAAAAAGAGATGAGATAAATTGAAGAAGAAGAGTAAGAGCTTAAAGAATTGGAAGCACTGGTTGGAAAGAGAGTATCAAAAGGATCTAGTAAGTACAAAGGGAAAATTCCTTTTAAATGTTTTTCTTGTAGAAAGATAGTACATTATTCCTCTAGATGTCTAGAGAGGATTTTGTTAGATAAATGAGAGGGGGGGTGAATCAATTAGCTCCAGTTATCCTATAGTCCCAAATTTTTCTAGATGTATATAACAACAATTTCAAACATATAAATCAACTCAAAGAAATATAAACTATGATCTCAGACTTATCTTCAAACTAATCTATCAAATCATATACCGAATAGCAGTAAAAAAATTACTATGATTACTAATCAATGCAGATAATGTAATGTGTAAAGTAAAATAATAATCATACACATTAATAGATAGATTTTTAACGTGGAAACCTTGCTAATGGAAAAAATCACTTGGGACTGATAACCCAAAATATTTCACTCTTCTAAAGTGAGCTTGGTTAAGAGCCAACCCTATTAAAGGTTACAATGCACACTGCTAAATGTGACTTGGTTAGAGGATTTATCACTAACGATTCTCCCTTAACCAATCATTCACTATGGGGTCAACAAGAAAACACTCAACACTTATTTTAATGTCATAATTAAGACTTTCAAGTCCTACTCAGTTAAGATATTTATCTGTAACAATGGTTTAACTGATACAGTAATGATCTGATTCAAATACAACTCTGTTTGCAGATTTTTAGATCTATGCTAAGTAAAAAAATACCTCTGATCAAATTGTTCACTTCAGTTCCTCTGATTCTTCATACTCGGTTCTTCTTGGTGAATGCTCTTTCCTCTATCATTTGGTGTTGTCTGCAGAAATGCTCAGTTCTGTCTTCAACCAGTTTGATCAGTAATGCATGAATTTTGCATGTGTGTGCATCTTTGCATCATCATCTTAATAAATCTCTTGTCTCTTATATAGACATGTCATAACTCATTTAATTTCCATCCTTTAGATTTTGCCTCTTAATCTCCATCGTTGATTTTTCCACTTAAACCTTCCTTAGCAGTTGTGTCAAAAACATGTTTCAATTCTTCATCTGATCATCCTTGAATTTTCATAACCATTTGATCATCATAACAAATCTTATCAATTACCTCAGAATTATCAATTTTCAAGCTCATCATTTTAGTTGGCCTTTAGTTTCTTTTTATTTCTTGGTCAATACTGTGATGTGTCGGTGATCCCCAGCTCGGTTAACACTATACTCGATATACACTATATTTACTTGGTGTTCACTGTTACTTGGTGTATACAAAACTCTTTAGTTATTGACCATGTAAACTTTGTTTGTTCCAGATCTTCAACCCATAATAGATGTGTGTTACCACAGTGATAATCAAAACAAGTTGACATCAATGACAATACATTAACTAATTAAGGTCTATCAACACATCTGTAACTTGCTTGATCATCAACAAAATGAATTCAATCATACAATAAGTTGTAGCTCATCAATCTCTCCCTTTGGAATTGATGGCAAAACAGTATGAAATATGCAATATGGAAATGTCATAGAATACTGTCATGCCCAAAAGTTGGGCAAAAACACACGAACAAAATTTTTTAATAATGCACTAAAACGGAATACTAAAACCAACACAAGGGTAAGACGTGCATGCAAAATGGTGCAAAGGGGATGACGAGACCATAAAGGTCTCAAGAAGAGAAATAGCTTTCACAGCTATCCTAAAAGATGACCCAAGCTCCAAATTGGAACTGGACGCGAACCGAGAAAGTTGACCGAAAGTCAACTAGAGTTGACCAAAAGTCAACTATACTTGGAAATAAGAGAATGGTATAAACTAGGGTTCGCTTAAACCCAAAGGAAGACTCGTATATGCAAATCAAGATAGTTTGACTAAAAGTCAACTAAGGTTGACCAAAAGTCAACCATGCCTTGAAATATGTGAGGGAGGGTCTCTAGGGTCTACTAAGTGCTAAGGGAGTCAAGGTGCGCAAAATGAGATAGTTGACCAAAAAGTCAACCCAAGTTGACCAAAAAGTCAACTATCTCCAAAAGGCTTGAAACTGAAACCCTAGGGTCCAGAAGCTAAGGGGAGCACCTGGTTCAAATACAAAGGTGATCAGACAAGGTTGACCATGGTTGACCAAAAGTCAACCATGCCAAAATTTGGTCAAAGGCTACTAATCAAAAAATCCTATCCAGAGCGACGGTAAGGGGTTGATCTGACCCTCGTGAAGATAAAACGTTAAAGGTTTCTAAAAGCTAAATCAAAACAATTATAACCAAACAAGAAACATAGAAATTAAAAGTACATATTAACTCATATAATCCCCATTTGAATTTAATCTCCAAAAAAATTAATTAATCTACTGTCTATTTATTCATCCTGATTAAACAATTATACTAAAATCTTAACATTTCTATATTAACCATCTAAATATTAAAACAACTTCTTAAGTAGTTAAATGTAGTATGCAAATCTAATCTTTTAATAATTAAGTCAACATATAATTAAAATCTTATATAATAGTCTAAAAAAATAAATCTAACTTCTAATTTAGTAAATCTAATATATAAAAAAAATCTAATCTAACATTTAAAATATCGTAATATTAAAATAAATCTAATTTAAATCTAACATATAAAAAAAAAAAAACATTTAATAAAATCCTAAATTAAAATAATTTAAAACCCTAACATACATCACTATGGGAGGGGAAAAGATTTTCGCAGAGGCGGCGGGGATAGAAAACCGACGGCGTAGGGTGGGAGGAGGGTGGTGTGGTGGCCGCGTAGTCGGCAGCACCACCCGCTGCTCGAGCGAACGAAGGAGGGGGAAATGGGGCGTCGGCCAGCGGCGGCTCTGCCCCACTGCATAGGCAGTGGGTGGCCCGCGCGCTACGCGGCCCCTACTGCAAGATAAAAGAGGTGGGGAGGGCTTCGGCCCCCCCACCGCCACAGTAAAAAAAAATATATATTTTTTTTAAAAAGTGACAGCGCCCAGCGCTAAAAAAAACGCTCATTAAACTTTTCTTTTTATTATTAATGTGATGCATGATATATGTTTATGTATATTTATATATATATGTTATTGCATATGTATATATAAATATAAATATATATATATATATATATAAAGGAACAAAAGAATGAAATAAATAAAAAAAATGACTGGTGAAACTAATAAAAAAGACTGTATTTATTAAAACAGCGACTATAAGGAGGAATCTTTTTTTAAATTTTTATTTGAGCAAAGCATTCCATAATTTAACCTCCACGTTCTAGTGGAAGGAATTTTTATTTTAGTCATTTTCATATTTTTTTTCTGTTTTTAAAAAAAAAAAAAAAATCTAAATTTACTAAGTGAAGGAAATAATAATACAATGCGTAAGAACATAATAAATAATTTTAACATAAGATCTTCATAGAAAGAGGAGAGTTCTACAATTTAGATATCGTAACAATGACTTATTTGGGTAAGCCCAAGGTTATACAAATTATACAACTGGTGATTGTTCCATCATACATTTCTTTTTTTTTTGACAAGGTAAGATATCGTAAAACACCTAAATCTTTACATTACAAGTATAGGTTACAAAGAAAATAATGAAAGATCACAATACTACTAAATGGCCGTAATACAACTTGCAACAATGAAAATTCATAAAC
>MU224135.1:121376-159814 GCA_018584345.1 Thuja plicata | reverse complement strand
ACACTCAATGCACACATCAGTAGATCCAACACAACATGATATGAAACATAACATAATGTCAATAATATATGTAAGCATATAAACCACATTGCATTTAGAACTAAAATATCCTAGCATCAGTTTCCTAAACCATTTCCATCATATTACATTTATACATTTAGATCCATATAAAACATCAACATAAGTTGAAACTAAATTAGAACATAAACATCTCAAAAGTACCCTGATTACAAAATCAGGTGCTGAATATATAATACAGGATTCCACCGATCCTCAAAAGTATGAAAAGTCTCTCTGATAGTCAAAGTATGTGAAAGTATAAACTGTTGAAAGCATGAAAGCAAAATAGTAAACTATAGCAGTCTAGTGTAGGTCTCACATCTACCAAACTTTTGTTCTACAACTATATGCACAATGTTGTAGCTCTCCCTAGCCTGTATAGTATATATAATATGTTTCAGCATTAAAAACTCACCATGCAGACTCTCCATGCAGATTTTACTCTTCTATTCTTGAATCTTCTCTCCCATTATCTATAGAATCTTCTCTCCCTTTGACAACAATGCCAAAAAGAAATATACAACTCTTCATTATCCGAAAAGTATCTTTGGTTTTTAGTGTAGTAGTGTAAGTACCTTGTAGTGTACTCATATACCATAGTCAGTTCAGTTCAAATTTGCATCAACATGATTGATATTCTAGAAAATTTATCAGTTTAACAGGGTTAAGAGCTAACCCTGGTAAAGGTTACAATGCACACTGTTAAATGTGACCTAGTTAGAGGATTTATCACTAATAGTTCTCCCTTGACCAATCATTAACTATGGGATCAAAAATAAAACACTCAATATTTATTTGAATGTCATAATAAATAATTTCAAGTCCTACTCGGTTAAGAGATTTATCTATAACAATGGTTAAACTGGTTAGAATTCAAATAATTTATAAGCCAAGATCATCTGGATGCAAAATAACCTGTTACAAAAGCAAAGCTTGCTAACAAAAATTTTCTGAAAGAAAAAATATTCATTCAGAGAGGGAATGAAAAATACAAAGATATCAAACCTTATGAAGGTGATCGAAACCCTAAAAGGGAAACCCTAAAGGGAAAAATCTAGGTTGCATAATAATAATTAATAAAAGAATTAATTATTATATGCCTAAATTTTAGCTTAAGTGAAATAGAGATAATAATGTTGGCAAGTTGACTTCTTGAGGATGCATGACTCATTTTGTGTTGTCATCATGATAACAAAGTCATGTTTAGTTTCTATCATGAAAGACAAAATGACTAAGTATGGAAAATAGGGCAGACAGAGATATTCAACGATCAACACATCAGTGCATGTGCGAGAGATCAAGTCAACACATGCATGTTCAGATATATGTTGTATGACACATGTACATTTTATATCTAGACATGCATAGTACAAAATAATAGTACAGTGAAGTTACAGGAAAATCAGTAGACCAAGAGTCCAGAAGATAGAGCATGGAAGCCGACTAGTGTTTTTATCAGCGTGAATTATTTTGTTATGTAATGGCTAAGCACCTTTGGTTATATGTTTGTAATAATTTAATTAGCATTGTAGTAAACACGCTTGAGCCGACTTGTTCGGAAGCATTGTGTATTTTGTTTTAGGGTCGAATAGAGGCTTGTTTTGGGTCTCACCTATTCGGATATGAACATATAAGTATGTAATGTAAAGTTATGTTACAAGTGTCGATTATTATGTAAGAGGTAGATATAGAAGAGCAGTATGATGAATTCAGTATATGATATAGCTCTTTAAGAGACTAAGAGCATTCACGCATACACGGAACTGATCAGACAACAGTGTCATCACAGCAGTTCACTTTTGATATAGTGTATATCTACTTTCAGAAGGTTGTAGCCTTCATCCTATTGGGCAATGAGGCACTAGGCAGTGAGCCATATACCTTTAATAGGGTTTTTGTAAAAGACTCCTAACAGGTTCAGACCTTTAACCAGGTCATTGTACTTGTATTGTAAAGATTGCTTCTAACAGGGCAAAGGAAATTTAACAGGTTCATTATACCTAGTACAATATTTGTGGGTTCTAATTCCCACCGGGGTTTTTCTCTGATCAAGGTTTCCCCATAATCATATCTTTTGGTATGAGTTCTTATGTTAAGATTCATTCAATGTATGTTTGATTTATTTTTAAGTTGCTGAAAAGTAATTAATTGACAAACACTGATTCACCCCCCCCCTCTCAGTGTTTCTAACAATTGGTATCAAAGCTCTGGTCCTCAGCAAATAATTTTAACCACTTGAGGGGATCATGCACTCAGCAGAAGCAAAACATTTAAAAAAGAATCTTGAAGCAGCTCTTGAAGATCTTGATAGATCTGAAAAAGAAAATGAAGAACTTAGACTAAAAGTTGATGGCTCACAAATGATTATCAAGAAATTAAGAAAAGATTTGAAAGATCATTCTACAAGTGATTTAGGGAAAATGGTAAAAAAAATCAATGAAGAGAATATGTCTCTAAAAGAGAGAATTGAAAATCTGGATGAACAACTCACAGACAGTCAAATTGCTATTGAAGAAAAGATCAAAGAAAGAAAACAACTAGATGATGAACTCTTGAAAGCTAACATGAAAGTCCTGGAATTGGAAAACATAAAGAAGAAATTGGAATCTGAATTAACAGAAGCAAAGGATAAGATTGATAAACTCCACACAAGTTTTGATTCACTTCAATCTCAGCTTAATGCACAAAAACAAAAAGGCGACACCACTAGTCTTGGATACAATGTAGCAAAAATTGAAATCAATTCATTGCAAGAAAGAAAGAAAGATCATGAAGCATCTTCAGAAGCAAAGAAAATTGAAAATTTTGAAGAGATTAAAACAGATCCACCTAAAGGGTAAATCAAGTAGGTTAATAGAACTTGTTATGCATGTAAAAAACATGGTCATTTGGAAAGAGATTGCAAAGAGGTAAGACCTTTCAATGGTTACTATTTCTCCTGTAATAAATTTGGTCACAGGGCTATACACTGTAGAACAAATCAAAGAAATTAGTCACAGCAGAATCAAAGAAGAATGAATAAAAATAATCAGAGAAATCAACCTCAAAGAAATTTACAGAACACCACATGTCAGATATGCAACTACAATGGACACACAGCAAAGCAGTGCAGCATGATGAACAAGAGCATCAGACCCCCTATCATTTGTCACACATGTGGAAAGGCTAGACACATCTCAAGGTTTTGTAGATCCAAAACTCAAAAGCAAGAGGATCCTAAGAAATCACTATTTGAAGAAGAAGGAGAAGTCAAGTTTGTTCAAGAAAAATAAGATTCAAGAAAAATTTGGGTTGAAGTAAAGAAGGACAATGATGTTGACAAAGTATTTGATGCATCCACAGTGGACGCACCCTCTACTTCTTCTTGAATAGACCTTCTTGGTCTTACGGGGAGCTATTCTAGCTCAGGACCCCTGCGCAGTTGGTATACTCACCTCTAAGTATGCACCTATGGATTCATATTTATAAGCACATAATATTGCAGTATGCATACACGCATTGTCTAAAATTCATTAGTATCAAAGTTGCAAAATCTCTGAGTAATTTGCGTACGGTTGCAAACATTAAATGCGGTAGATTTTATAAAAGAAAGTAAGTGTTTGATCTTCTTCACACTTGCATTTGAGATCATAGAATTTGGAGAGCACTGGAGCACTAGGCATCAAGGCACGAAAGCATAACAGATTTGGCAATTAAGCAAATGGATAAGAAGTTTGGAATGGAACCCTAGCAATCAGGCCATTTCAAAATTTTGTGAAACCCTAATTAAGAAAGTTCCAAGTAAGTATGGTGACTCCAGTAGTATTTTATATTGCAAAGAGGAAGAGATTTGTATTCAAGAAACATCCATTCAAATTCATACTGGATGATGTGGAAGGATCTTTCTCAAAAACCCCACTAGGTGTTGTTCATGTAGAAGATATTCGCACATACATTTACTGTAAGAAGGAAACATTAGGAGATATTAGCATAGCCACTCTATTAGGATCTATGATGAAACCTGACTATACATTCAAGGACGAGTTCACGCACTTGATTGATAACCCTATCTTTGAATACTCTAATGCACATGAGTTTGATGAGCCAGAATGGGTGAAGATTTTGCTAAGAAGAATACATGATGAACTTTACTAGATTGGTGAGGTTCCTGTGTGCATCACTATAGATCTAATCCATGAATTAGTCAGACTTCCCAAGATGGGACTAGTTCTTCCTACTGGAAAAGATGTCAAGAAGCAAGTTGAACAAGTTTCCCTATCCAGAAGTGACAAGCGCAGAATGACAGTTGACCCTATCAAAGAAGATGACATAAAACTTCTAACTATGATACTTGGGTATAAGTTTCAACAAGCAAGCAGGTTAAACAGTGTCTCTGCAGCAACAGTCCAAGCAACTATTAGAATGGTGAAGGATAACACTCAATACAACCTATGTGAGATCTTGCACGCTCAACTGATTGATAACATTTGAATCATCAAGCATGACAAGAGCAAGACATTTAGGTTTGGATCTTTGATCACCTACTTGTACTTCCATATTGTTGGAAAGGTTGCAAACCTTTACCTAGACAGGAGAAAACCTACAATGTCTCAGATTTCTCTTAAGGCCACTTTAGAAAGTAGTGTAAGGGAAGCCATGGATATGGATATCAAGACATTTAGGATCAAGATGCAGAAAAGGTTCAGATTATCTGAGAAGATAGTTGAAAAATATAAGGATTCCATATGTTTCATGGTAGAAATAGATTGTACTTGCATGGAGGTTGTCGAACCTAGAACCAAATGGATTCATCCTCTTGGTTATGAAGTGGAAGAACATGTGTTAGAAGGATATTCACAAGTTCTATTATCTACACCCAAAGATCCTAATGAGCCTAGGTGGGGCACTTACAGAGAGAAGACTAATGAATTAGACATTATCTTACATAGTGCTGATAATAAAAGGAAAGCGTCCAGAATTACATCTAACATACTAAAAGTTCATGGAGTCACTCAAGAAGATCTTGACAAAGCTAGAGAAGCCAAGATAGCCAAAGAACTTGAGAAGACTGAAGAGATCCAAAAGAAGAAGATAGTAGAGAGAACCTCTGCGCCCTCTACCACTATTGACCTAGACTCATCTCCACCTTCAATACCAAGAAAAAATTCTAGAGGAAGAAAATAGGCACCCACAAATCATCCATCATCAAGGAACACTCAGAGAAAAGCAAGGAATACTCAAGCTCCTCCTGAGGTAGGATTTAGACCTAGTCTAAATGTCTTGAAGAACAGAATTGTAAATGAAGGTAGACTAGAAACAATTGCTAAAGTGTATGACAAATATAAAGAGATTGATAAGACTAAGATACACTCTATGATCATATCTCATATGATCAAGTTTAAGAAGTTAGTTCTTGAACTCAAGACAATGATACCGGATCAGTTATGGAACATATTGGAGATCATGAAAAGACATGCAATAGAGGAAGACATGAGGATTAGAGAAGAAACATTGGATACTCTTCTCCCTAAATGCTTGCATGATGAGAAGGCTATTTTATTAGATATGGTGAAGCCTCATCTCAGAACCAATACAAGGACCTTACAGATTATGAACAAAGAGTATGATAAGATAGGTAAAGAGACTGAAAAGGAATTTGCACAAGTGTTTATGGATAGACACATGTATCCATCAACAGTGCCTAACAAAGGTAACTCCATCTCCTCCTAAACAGGCTACAGAAGCAGTAATTCAGAATACACCTACAACAGGTCCACAAGTTTTAGTGCCCACAGTAGCAATAACTTATGATATAGAAAAATACTCAAAAGATACTATAGTGGTTGATAATATCAAGATATCCATCACAACATCTGAAAAATATATGAACAAAGTTGATAAAGCATTTGTAAGCACTAAAGAAATGTGCACTGATGATACATCTACACAACAAGATGAGGTTCCCACCAATGATCCAATTGACATAAATGAAGAAAAAGATACTCAAGGTGATGAGACACCAATAAAAGAGATACCAGTAAAAAATGAATGCATGGATACCAGTCAGAATACTATATTCTCACCATCCACTCAACCATCTACCTCATTGTTGTTAAGGTTAACTCCTGATTCAGCAAGTCTGGATGCATGGGGAGAAGAAGACCTAATCAAGATCATAATTCTTGCTATGGAAAAAGAAGAGGAGAAACAAGTGATGAGGACCCCTCACTTTTTGGAATCAGTAAACATATTGAATGACTTAGTGCCTGCTGATAAGAAAGTAGCCAAAGTTCAATCTGTTGAAGATGTGGACAGCATCTTAACAAACTTTAAAACACACTTTACAATTTTAGTAGACTCTGCTATTAAAAATGTAGAAGATGAATATAAGAAGGAGAGATTAAATGAATTGGTAAAGAATTTTACCTTAGACCTAAAATCCTTAAAGATTGGGCAATCCATACTGAAAGAATTAGTAGCTAAAGGTAAGAAAGTTATAGCTAACTGCATGGACAGAGTGAAGTTCACCTCTAAGCGCATTAAAAAGGTAGAAGAGGCAGAGATCATGGTGGACAACATTAGGAAATCAGTTGAGACATCCATGCAAGACATGAACATCTACAACAATGTTTATCAAGGACAGTTAGACAAGATTGAGAAAGCTAAGTTGGAGATCAGCAAGATAAGAGTAAGACAAACTCAGTTGAGAAATGCACTTGCGCCATCTCTAGCAGTCTTAAATGAGAACATCAAATAGATTGATACCACCATTGTAACATATGATCAAGGTCCATACATGGATTTGATGAAGATGGAGAAATTGACTTATGCCCTATGCGCGCATCTTTAGACAGTTGATGCAATGAAAGTATTCTGGAAAAAAGAGATCCAATCACTTTAGATTGTGTACCCTAAAGTTTACACAGAGTAAGTATGTAGAAGACTTAAAAGTTTTTGTACACCTTTATCATTAATGTCAAAGGGGGAGTAATATAGAATTTGTATATGTGGAGAAGTATACATATATCAATAAGATGTTATGATATACAGTCATTTTGAGAAACTTGGCCACAATCCTTTGTTGCCATAAATGACAAAGAGGGAGATTGTTGGCAAGTTGACTTCCTGAGGATGCATGACTCATTTTGTGTTGTCATCATGGCAACAAATTCATATTTAGTTTCTTTCATGAAAGACAAAATGACTAAGTATGGAAAATAGGGCAAACAGAGATATTCGACGATCATCACATCAGCGCACGTACGAGAGATCAAGTCAGTGTATGCGCATTCATATATATGTTGTATGAAATGTGTACATGCTACATCCAAACATGCATAGTACAGAACAATAGTACAACGAAGTTACAGGTAGATTAGTAGACCAACAGTCTAGAAGATAGAGCATGGAATCCGACTAGTGTTTGATCAGCGTGAATTATTTTTTTATGTAATGGCTAAGCACCTTTGGTTATATGTTTGTAATAATTTAATTAGAATTGTAGTAAACATGCTTGAGATGACTTGTTTGGAAGCGTTGTGTATTTTTTTTTAGGGCCAACTAGAGTCTTGTTTTGGGTCACGCCTATTCGGATATGAACATATAAGTATGTAATGTAAAGTTATGTTACAAGTGTCGATTATTATGTAAGAGGAAGATATAGAAGAGAAGTATGATGAAGTCAGTATATGATATAGCTCTTTAAGAGAGTAAGAGCATTCACACATACACGAAACTGATCAAACAATAGTGTCATCACAGTAGTTCACTTTTGATATAGTGTATATCAACTTTCAGAAGGTTGTAGCCTTCATCCTATTGGGAAGTGAGCCATATACCTTTAACATGGTTTTTATAAAAGACTCCTAATAGGGTCAAACCTTTAACCAGGTCATTGTACTTGCATTGTAAAGACAACTTCTAATAGGGAAAAGGAACTTTAACAGGTTCATTATACCTAGTACAATATTTGTGGGTGCTAATTCCCACCGGGGTTTTCCTCTGATCAAGGTTTCCCCGTAATCATATCTTGTGTTATGAATTTTTATGTTAAGCTTCATTCAATGTATGTTTGATTTATGTTTAATTTGCTAAAAAGTAATTAATTGACAAACACTGATTCACCCCCCCTCTCAGTGTTTCTAACAAATAAGTGACTTAATAATTAAATCAATATGATTTAATTAATAAGTGGAATCACTTTATTACTCTAACACACCCCTTAAGATAAACTTAGGGAGAAGCTAAAAACCTAGAAACAAATACTAAAAGCAGGAAATGGGTCCTGGCAACAAGGCCTGATTAGGTACCCAAGTACAAAAATATTTGTAAAGAGAAGAAAAGGAGAAAACCTAGTGGGAAAAAACCCCTCTCCAAAAAGAGATGAAGCCTAGTGAAGGACTGAAGAAGCCTCCAAACTAGAGAATGTCCCAGAAAATAGGAACAGAGAAAGAACATGTAGAACACCTCTAAAGCATGAAGCTACAAACACTGTAGGAACCTCCACTATAATAGAACATGATAAGGTAGAGAAGACTATAAACAAATCCTGAAGAGATGATCAATCGAACCAAGGAAGAATTAGAACCAATAGGAGATACCCCATAACGCTGAGCAGGGAGAGGGATGACAGGTACACTGAAATGGACTACCAAGAAACACCACATGATGAAGAATGTACAAACACATATAAAGGATGGTGTCATGGAAGGAACACTCACTTGACACACATAATGAGGTTGATGTCATGGAAGGAACACTCACTTGAAAAAGGTAGATGGAAAAAAAGGCAAACATAAAACCCCCCATGGCACTTTATTATATAGTGCGAGTATAAACTAGCACAAAATGTGCAAGATCCCAAGCATGCAAGATGACACTTTATCTTAATGCGTTTGCAAATAAGAAAAACTACAGAAATAGATGTCTACAATATTCAAAAAAGGAAATTATTCGAGGACCTGAAACATCCAAGATATCCACTAGAATGCCATAAATCAAAAAAATAAATAAAAGATACATGGAGAAAATTTTGGGAGTGAGACCCATAGAAGAAGAAAGGAGAAGATAAGTAGCTTTCTAACGCCATGTGGAAGTCAAAAAAATGAGTTTACAGGAGTGAGATATAGGGACCGAAGCGCAAAATGGAATGTTGACTTTGACTGGAAACAAACCCTACAAGATAGAAAAATTAGATAACCAAATTAGAAAAATCAAACTGGCCTCGTAACTAGCTTTCCGTTGATATCTCGTTTGGCAAAAAATGTCTTCGTTTGCCCAAGTTATGAGCAAAAAACCACCAGTAGGTCAAAAACCAAATGAACCGGAAGAAACCTCAACCAAAAATGGCAGAGCTCGACTAAACTGGTGAAACCCTCCAAATCTGGACTGCCTCGAGAATTACTGTCAAATTTGACCAAAAAAAAATTTTTTTTTTGAAAAAACAATAAAAAAACATCATGCTTTTTAAAAAAAAAAACATATTTTAAAAAAAAAAAATACACAAAAAAATGTATATTTTTTTTATTTTTAAAAAAATATTTTAAAAATCATTTTTTTTATTGAAGAAAAAACATAAAAAAAACTTTATATTTTTTTGTTTTAAAAAAATATTAAAAAAAAGATAGGGCTGTCATTCTCTCTCTCCTCCATGCAACTGGAGAACACGAAAATCAAGATGGCACATAAATTGAGGCAACATGGAAATCAAGGTAGCATGAAAATCGAGGCGTACAAAAAGTGAGGCAATTTTTTGCCTCGTAAAGCATGCCAAGGGCCATGCATGCAAAAATACGGTGCAAATTTCAATTTTGTCCAAATAGAATGTGCCTTATATGAAAATGGGGGGTTTTGGGGCATTTCGGATGCAACCCGCATGCCAGTTTTTGCCCAAAGTGCTCCAAAAAATAAATACCCTCCAGATCCACATAGAAAATGCAGAAAAACCTTGAAACCCTCAGAGATCTAAAAACTTCAAAAACTTGGGAATGGGCAGCAACAGTGAGGCTCTGATACCATGTTAGAATTCAAATAATTCATAAGACAAGATCATCTACATGCAAAATAACTTGTTACAAAAGAAAATCTTGGAGACAAAAATGTTTTGAAAGACAAAATATTCATTAAGAAAGGGAATACAAAATACAAAGAGATCAAACCTTATGAAGGTGATTGAAACCCTAAAGGGAAAAATCTAGGTTGCATAATAACAATTAATAAAAGAATTAATTATTATATGCCTAAAGTTTAGCTTAAGTGAAATAGAGATAATAATAGACTTAATAATTAAATTAATATGATTTAATTAATAAGTGGAATCACTTTATTACTCTAACAAAACTGATACAGTAATGATCTTATTCAAATAGAACTTTGTTTGTAGATTTTTAGATCTATGCTAAGAACAATAATACCTCTTATCAATTTGTTTACTTTAGTTTCTCTGATTCTTCATTATCTATTTTACTCAGTAAATGCTCTTTCCTCTATCATTTGTTGTTGTCTGCAAAAATGCTCGGTTCTTTCTTCAACCAGTTTGATCAGTCATGCATGAATTTTGTATGTGTGCACATCTTTGCATCATCATCTTAATGAATATCTTATCTCTTATATAGACACCATAACTCATTTAATTTTCATCCTTTAGATTTTACCGCTTACTCTCCATCATTGATTTTTCCACTTAAAGCTTCCTCGATAGTTATATCAAAAACATGTCTCAATCTTGTTCGTCTGATCATCCTTGAATTTTCATAGCCATTTGATCATCATAAAAAATCTAATTATCGATTACCTCAAAATCATCAGTTTGTCAGCGCATCATTTTATTCAGCCTTTAGTTTCTTTTTATTGCTCGGTCAATACTGTGATGTGTTGGTGATCCCTAGCTCAGTTTTAACACTGTGCTCGGTATACACTATATTTACTCGATGTTCATTGTTACTCGGTGTATATAGAACTCTTCAATTACTGACCACATAAAGTTTGTTTGTTCTAGATCTTTAACCCATAATAGATGTTTGTTACCACAATGATAATCAGAACAAGTTGGCATCAATGACAATACATTAACTGATTAATGTCTATCATCACATATGTAACTTAGTTGATCAGAAATAAAATGACTTTAGACATACAATCAGTTGTAGTTCATCAGATTCTGAAGTACAAGACTGATTAGTCTAAGTTTGAGAAAAAGTGTTATTACGTTGTTGATGATGAAGGAGTCACAACTAATGAATCTGATGGTGTTGATAAAAATGATGACAAAATTGTATTCATAGCTATTAAAGAGGATGAATCTATATTTGAGGATCATATGCCTAGTAATCCTACTAATTGTGTTGTTGAAGAAAATCCCCTAGCTTCACAAATTGTCAATAAAGATGAATGGGTAATTGATAGTGGTTTTTTCTCACCGTATGACTGGTGACATGAGTAAATTTGTTAGCTATGAGAAGTATGATGATGGCATTGTAAGATGGGGAGACAAAACTGGTACAGTAATTAGAGGAAGATGATCTATCTCTTTAGATGGTAAGAATACTATTGAAGATGTGTTGTATGTGTTACCCAAAATTTCCTATCCTATGAAATTTTGGCTACAAGTGGATTAAATGAGGCTCCTACAAGGGTAGAGCCCAGCTTGTAAGGTTTCTATATTTTTTTTGATCTTTTTCTTGTTCTTTGCATATTATTAGGCCTAGTTTGAACCCTTCTTCATGTCTTAAAAACCCTAAGGAAAGATTTTAAACCCTAGTTATTGGGTGATCCATTCTAATTTTGAGTTACTTTTCTGAGTAACTTAAGTGTTCTTATTTTCTATGTGCACTTTAACCCTTATGTCTATCTCCTCATCTCTCAATTAAAAGTTAAAGTCATGTAAGATTTGGCATTCAAGCACAGATCGTTGATCTTGTTCTGATCATGTGGATGGCGCCAGATCTCATAATGGAACTTGTGGTTGACCCAAGTCAAGTTAGGTTTATTCAGTGATTCAAAGGTAAGCTTGTCATGTGATCTCATAATATAACCAGACTTAAGAAAAGTCTTATGAGATTATGCACAAGCCATTGATTGAGATCAAGATCAGTGGTTGGCGCTGAGTTGCTAGACAAATTCAAGGTCAACATTTATATTCCTAGATATAACGTAATTCATTGATCAAGTTATAATCCTACGGTGGTCACCAGATCTCATGATCAAACTAGAGTTGGCCATTTCATTCATAGATCATGAGATAGCCTTGTCGCTGGATCTCCAGATTTAATCAAAGTTAAATTATAGTTTAGTTTTTCTTCAAAGATTGTTTTATCTCTGAATCTCTAGATAGACTCAAGTTAAGACTATTCATTCTGGGATCAAGCGAGGGTCATCAATGTAGTTTTGATCCTATGGTTTGTTCCAAGTCTCCAGATCCAACTAAGGTTAGTAAATTCATTCAGCGACTTGGCAGTTGCTTTATCTCCAAATCTCTAGATAGATCTGACTTAAGATCAAGTCAATTAAAGTCAAAATGGACTAGCCAAGGTTAAAACATGAGCCATCAAAGCTAAGATGATCCTATGGTTGTCACTAAATCTTGGAATAAACTCTGGGGTTAGTGAATTTATCTATCGACTTGGAGTTTTCTTCAATCCCTGAATCTCCAGATTTTACCATAATCAAGCATGGGTAGCTCAAGGTTAAAGTTGAGTTTACAAAGATAGAGATCATGGTCATTACTTGAAGAAATTATCTATGGTTGGCGCTAGCTTGCCAGAT
This sequence comes from Thuja plicata, assembly GCA_018584345.1. NCBI lineage: Eukaryota > Viridiplantae > Streptophyta > Pinopsida > Cupressales > Cupressaceae > Thuja > Thuja plicata. The sequence goes on along the minus strand of MU224135.1, from coordinate 147,013 downwards.
AAGTCAAAGTCAACCAATGTATCTCAGGATTCAGCGGAGGCCATTGATACAGAGTTGATCAGGGTTGGACCTTTCAACTGTCGCTTAATCTTGCAATATAACCAAAGTTAAATCCAGTATCTAACGACTTGGAGATACAAAGGATTTCTAGTACCCGAGGTTAAAGATGAGTTAAGGTTAAGGTCAGAAGGTAAATTAAATACCGATCAAGTCTTATTTGATCAGACGGACAGTGTATATCCTTAAAGAAAAGTTGATCAACATCTAGTGTCTAAGGCATTGCGTCGTGATGACATCTGGCATAGATGACATCATGGGTCCTAGGTTGAAAACATGAAGTAAAGACACAAAAAGTAAAGAAGATCTAATGGTAGGTGTAAAGCCTCAAATACCAAGATGAAGATGTATACCCATTGAGGCATCACGCGTTGCTTTCCACATGTTCAAGTCAGATCGAACGTTAATGCCAAAGGAAAGATAAAGATAAGGCAGTTCCTTTTGATCTGATGGTTAGTGCTATGACTCAAAGGGGAAGATGAAGGAATTTATCATTCAAGGAAATGCGATAGGGTGCCATGTGTCTGAATCAGATCTGAGTTTGAAGACAAAATGAAGATAAAGATAAAGATCTCTGACTACATTTTAAATAGGAAACCAAGTCTTTTTCTGAGCCATTGATGAGAATCTTCATGCCACCTATGACTGTTATTATTTAAATTCAAATATTCAAATCTTATCTCAAGTTTTCATGGTGGTGGTATGGTCTTTCAATTGTTAGACATGGTAGATGATTCTGACACTTATTACGATTGAATTAATGGTGATGGGAATGTTTTAAAGACTATATCTGATCTTCTAAGATATTTCTCGATTGCATTGATGATTAGACTTGACTATTTAGGGTTTCTACATTGTTTAATAGATATCTATTGTAACCCTAAATTTTGTCCAATCTAATTGATGGAATGACTCCCAAGCCTGTGCTAGGGGAGGTTGTATATAAGTGTTTTTAGGAGCTTTTGTAGTAAGTTTTTTGAGCTTATGCAGGATTGTTCATGGCATTTTCTCTGCCCCTAGATTTTCATATGTTTGTATTTCTCATTGAAGTTCAGATTATGCAAAGACTATTTGTGATATTTTGTCTGTCCTTGGGTTTTTCCATGTCTGTATTTCTCTTACTGAAGCACAATATAGTGGCTAATATTAGATAAATATTAGATTTATGAGCCCTCTTTCTTTCTGCATCTTTGTGCACTATTGTGGGTGATCTGATTTAGATAATCTTGTGAATTTTGTTTATTCCCTATTATCTTGTCTTGTTCCTGTGCCTATTTTCTCGAGTGAATGTTTGTTTGTAGGTCATAGTCTTTGTCTATTACTTGAATATTATATTGTTTATGAAATATTCTCTTTCCCTCAATAGCCTCTTTTCATTTCAGACCTCTCTATGAAATACTTATGCAAGCCTATTCAGGCAGTTGTGCTTGTTTTAATTCAAAGATTTAATGCTAGTTTTTAGGAATTGTGTTGTGATTCATGCCACTCTTAGTGCATCACCTTGTAGGTTAAAGTTTTTCTTTATTTCCCTTCAGTTATCCTTCTATTCCTTTTCCTCCCAAGTTTACTTTTCCAATTTAAATAGAAAAATAGGTGATTATCCAAGAGGAACCAACCTATAATCCAGAGGTTTCACTTCAGTTAGCATAGGTCCCACAACCTGGAAGTGATTCCCATGTTATACCAGATCATTATTCTTAAGAGTTTGATAGGATGAAATTTTTTTGTATAATAGTATGTAGAAGGCTTGAAGCACAATCTTATCCATGTTGGTCAACTAATGGACAAAGACTATGGACTACATTTCAAGGATGACTGTTGCAAGATCTTGGATAATTTTAAAATGGATTTAAGATCAGGATCCAAGAGCCAAGGAAATGTCTTTCATCTAAAAAATAATGGAGAAATGTATTTGATTACTCAGTTTAATGAAAGTCGATTTAGTTCTAGAAAATGTAACTTAGATAAACAAGATGTTGGTAAAATTCATGAAATGCAAACTCCAACTGAAAATCAAGTTTAGAATATTTTGGTAAGATAAGGATATCAAGAAGGAAAATTTGATGCAGATATGGAAATAAAGGAAAAAGAGTCTGCAAATCATGATGATCCCAAGATTCACAATTAGAAGAAGTTTGACGATAAACAATCTAGTGAAGGTTTAGAATCAAATGAAGGAAACTCTAAGTTAGAGCTTCAAAAGACCAGAATAAGAACAACAAAAGATCATATTTTCTTGATCTTGGAAATTGAGGCCAGAGATATGTGTAAAGATTGCATGGATGATCAGTGGGTCATAGCTACAGAGAAAGATCTTATGATTGAAAATGACTACAAAGAAAATCTCAAGACCACTTAAACTAAACTTTAGGCAGTACTAATTCAGAGGAGGTTAGAAAGAAAGATTGATATTAGATTAGATAAAGGAGAATACTCCAAATCTAATTAAGACAAGTCCAAACTAGGAAGAACTCAGAAAGGTATTTCAAATCTCAGAAGTTCAAAGGTAAGTGTTTTGTTTGTGATGAAGATGGACATAAAGGATTTTATCACAGAAAGAATAATATTTGTTCTAATTGTAAAATGCATAATCACAATTCAAGTGTATGTAGTAGCATGAGAAATAAAACTGATACTGTCATTAAGACAAATGTTAGATGTTTTCATGCAAGAAATTTGGTCGCATTGCTAGTTAATGCAATGCAAATAAGGAATAAAAGAAAGGACATAGGATTGGTCTACAGGTCGAATGCAACCTATCTGAACTTAATGTTACCCTAAATTACATCTCTCAAAACAACCACAAATAGGAAACGATTGCATATTTAGAAGAGTCTAATTAATACTATCCTTCAGATATTATTAATTAACATTTTATCATTAAATTCATTGTCAAAAGTTATAATTTGAACTCCAAGTATTGATCACATTCCAAAATTTCAAATTTATAATTGATCAATTACATTGTGCATTCAAAGTAAATGTAATATACAAGTGTCTTTTCATATTTCTTTTCATGTCAAGTAATAGTACATTGCATAATAGAAAGCATGATAGAAGTATGGAGTACGGGTCCCATGCATTTCCTTGTGGTTGGTTTCTTGCTGGTTATCTGTCAGGTCCTAGGTCTCCAAGTCTAGGTTTTCATCTTAATTAAAGTCTTTTCAGGTTCAACCTGCATCATGAGAGAAAGAGGGGTGTTAGATCTAGTTGGATCTAAGAAATACATGGAACACAAATAGCATACATCAAATCTTCTAATACTGTATATCAATCTGATGAAATCAATGTAACAAGGAAACATACATCCACAATATCTAAAACATAGTATTAAAGGGACTTTTTCTAAACATGAAACCTTTTTCTATTTATGGTCACTTTGATGGATGTTATTCTTGTCTTTATAACCAAATATCTGAATGAAAGGGATTTAGTATTCCTATCTGAGAAACCTTTTTCAGAATTTGATCAACGTGTTAATTCAGCAAACACAAATAAATCAACCAACATTCATGAATGAGTGTCATCTTGGTTGACACTCACCCACAAACATTAATTGATTCATTTTATCTATTGACCTAACAGATTGATTGGTGATATGTGTGCAAATAGGTGGATGTGTAACTAAATGCAGGAAAGCAAAAAGGAGATGCAGTGGATGTCACGAGCCCATGCTCGAACTTCACATAAGTCATTTCATGCAAGAAATATTGTTTACATCTTAGGAGGTTACTGCTCACATGCATAAGGGAGAAAAAGATGCAAATACATGAAAGAATACAAGTGATGCTATAGGAGACACATGAGGAAAGAAAGATCTTTAATAAACTGGAAAAATGTAGAATTGGAAGAATGTGAGGTTCACTATTATTATACAAGTGAGAAATAACAAAAGATGCTGCTACAGTAAGTATACCAAATGTAGAAAGGGTATAAGAGTTCATTTTGAAGATCCATGTTGAAACCACATGCCTAGTGATTGATCATATTTTCTATGTTATGAGGTATTACTGTTTATGTTTATTTGAAACATTAAGATTTGTAAAAAAGAAAAGATGTATAGTACAAGTGACAATTACTAAAAATTGTAAGTAAAGAACATAGAACAAAGGTTTCAATGATAGCATGTTTGTGTGCTTTCATAAAATGAACATTCACAGAAGACAGTTACATTATGGACAAAACACCAGAGATTATCCATCCAAAGAGTTCATAAGATGCTGTGACAATTCATGACTTCGAAGGAATATAGTTTCATGCCTTCAAATAAAGTTTCAAGAGATATCTGTATGCAAGGTATTTAGATAAATGCATCTTATACTCTTGTATTGAGATATAATGTTCATTCATGCATACATTGGAGGGTATACATTCATGATAACAATGCAGGGTATACATTCATGATGATGAGACATACATGTTCAAATTAGGGTTCCCATTATGAGTATGGCCCATGGGAGTCACGAGCCCGTGCTCGAACCCCATGGGTAGTATGTTATATTCATTTTAAAAGAACAACGTGTTTTTGCACTAAGAGGAATAACATTTTTAGAATTTTTTAAACATGTTGTGTGTCCATTTTTGATAAAATATGCTCATAGTTTTATCAGTAAAATTGAATGTGGTTATGTTTTTATAACGTTATAAGCATACTGGAAAGGAAGAACTTATGTGTTTTTTTAGATAGAACAAAGAAAAGGAGTTCGGCCTGGACAGAGGAACATGTTTTATGCTTACTGCAGTGTTGTGTGTTCGAAGACATTAAGTGGTATTCTTTTAAGCATAAAAAAATAGTCATTAAGGAAGCCGTGTTCTTATTACAAATCAAGATATTGACAAACTTGCACATCTTCAAGTTCACTTATAGATTTTTGACAAAAGGCCATGTAGGTATTGTTGTTTTGTTGTTAGAAGAACAACTAAGTGATAGAAAAACAACTAAGTGACAGAAAAACCTAAAATCAAGTGGTGTTTCATGCTACAATGGAGGACTCAACAAAAACAAAGAAAAGAAAGAAACCCCATTGTTATTTCTAAAAAAAAAAGAGTTATCGGCTACAATAGTGCCTTTTTTTCACATTAAAATTGCAATGAACAAAAGTGCAAGATCACTTATCTAGAGAGGCTAAGTGTCACAGGAAAAGACCAGAAGAGGAGTGAAGCTCAAGCTTTCTGAAGTTACAAACAGTGGTGGCCATGGTCAATAATGTATTTTCTTCTAACTTCATTCATATTACACCATTAGTACTAGGGATGAATATGAAGCTGTGGGTGAGATATCCTCAGTTTAAAGCCGAATCTCATGGGTAGCTCGACACCTCTCAACCATAGCTTAGGTTCATTCCAAGCTTGTAGTGGTTGTTCAAACCATCAACCTCAAACCCGAAGTTTAAAGCATGCATCTGGCGCCATTTGTCATGGCATTGAAACTTTCAAAGTTCAAGTTGTTCTAGCATCTCTCAAGCTGGAGTTAACTCACTATTAAAGCCTAAGTTTGAGCAAATAAAAGACTACAAAACTCTATCATTATCAAAGAAGAAACCAATATAGGATTCCATGTGTTATGGTGAAACAAACTCAATCTCTTTTTTCCTCATAAAGCTTGAGAATCCCGAGCTTCTTCATAGAATTGAAGCGGATACATTGCCAGTAATCATGGTTTCCAGAATCAACATGGCGGCGCCACAAAGAAGAAAACCCTAGATGCAAATGAAATTGATAAACAATATGCATTATGTTTTACCCAAGTTTGAATTCCACTAAAAAATGGAGTAAATGCTATGACAGCTCCCAGTGCACCGACATTCCCTCCACAGTGCCACAATGGTACCTTTTGTGCCACAAAATGCAACAAACTATCTTCTCAATAGCAGTAATCATGTCGATGGTGAGCTGTGGTCAAACATCAAGTTAGAGTTACATCAACTTCCATGGTATGGTGTCGGCTGAGTAGGGTTAAGCTTTGCTATCAACTTAGTGGAGTTAGGGTTTCCTATAATGTTGGGTTATGTTGGGATTGTATGCCTTTTGAGGTTATGTATTTGGGTTTATACATTTTGAATGTTATGTAATAAAGTTGGTAAGGTGTATAGAAAGATGTATTTTATTTACCAACTTTAGGGGTGTTAAACTTAGGGCTTGATTTAGGGCACTTGTTAAGCCATATAGTTTAGTAGCTTGATATTATGGAGGGCTTTTTGGGGGGAAATATTTTCAAAAAATTAAAGCCATGTGGGCTATATAGTGGATCCTTTGCTTCATAAGGGGGGGTCAAGGTTGTAGAGAGTAGAGCTTTTAGTGAACTTATTTTTCCTATAGCTATCTGTTTATGCTTTTGTATCCATTGTTGGTTCATGTTTGTGATATCAATTTTGTGCAAGAGGATGCTTGTATTCCTTGCCATTATTTTGAGATTCATTCATGTAACTGCATACAAATTTTGAAAACAATATAGTTGACCCATTTTTCATACATCTTGTGGTGATCATTTTTTCCAATCCTATTCAATTTTCTGCATTCAAGTGTAATACATCTATAGCATGGATTAGTGAATTATATCATTTCCTATTCTAGATTATAGAATATAAGCCTTTTGTAGAATATGCATGTTGTTGATAGTAAGATTGTTTTTTGTGGTTAAAACCTAGTAGTAACCTTCAAATTAGCCTATGTATTGGATAGTGAGTGATATTGCAGAGATCATTAGGGTATGTTAGGTGAGTGTCAGTTTGAGGCTTTGATAAATCTAAATCTATTTAGTGTATCACCTTTTCAATTTTTATTCATGCAATTTTAGTTATATTTTCTCCCTTTCCTTCCCAAAATGAGGAGAAGATAGTATAAAATTGATACCCAAATTCACTAGGAACCGACCTAGAATCTAGAGACTCCTTCTTAATCATAGTCTACCCACAACTAGAGATGGTTTCCATTTTTAGGATAGAATAACTATAAATCCCCAATGCCTGAGTTGGGGTGGTAATTCTAAGCCTCAATAGTTTTTGGCACACCCGGTGGGACCACAAACTCCTTCTCAGTTCTGATCTACTAGTTCTATGGTTGTTTTTAATTTTAGTTATAGCTCGCAGTCTGGATTTTAATGAGTAGAACTCCAACAAGATCAAACAAGGAGGGATTTGTGTATCAGGAATTACAGTCAAGCAGAAGGGGAGGAAGATCATCTAGAGGTGGAAGAACATCACAAGATCCAAGAGGTACTATATTGAATTCAAATTCCTCATCATTTGATAACCCCATTTTTTAAAATCAAGTCACAAATTTAGAGGAGCTTGAGGTTATTATTGAAGAAATCAGTCTTTCTGAATATCTAAGTGTTCCTAATCTTTCCCAATCAGAATTTCCAAGGGTTGAAAATTTATTTATAGATAATTCTATTCTTGGAGCCTCTACAAGTGGTACTGCACCAACTCTCTAGAATTTGAAGACTTACCAAAGGAAGGTAGTTCAGCCTACCCAACCTCCTTTTGTACCTGTTGTTCAGCAACAAGTACCACCAACTGCAGGAATGGAAAGAAATCTTCCATTTTTTCCTTTTGATATTTTGGTAGTAATCCAATCCATGGGAGGGAATTCTTTACCTCAAGCCTTTGATATTGCAATTAGGGTAGATAATATCCTCATCCAAGTAGGAAAGATAGCTCCTAGGCCACCGATGCCTTTCTTTCCCAATATCCAATCCAATATGCCATTAGTTACTCCATAATTAGCTCCATTTCCATCTTATAAAAGTGAAGAAATAATGCCCTTTGTCCCTCCCATTGAATTGCAAAGCATAAAAAATAGCCAGCAAAAGATTGAGAGCTTGCTACAAAGTTTTGGGAATGAACTAGTAAACCTGAAAACCCAGCAAAGCAATCCAATAGCCCATACTCAGAATCAATTTGCTAGTTCTTCATCTTAGTAGCCTAATCAGCCCATTTATCAAGGCAACAAATAGCAATATCAAGGAAATAGCAATGCCAATAGGCAAAACTGGAACCAAAGGCCTTATAGAATTTACAATCATTCACCCCTTAATGTTGTTAGGGATATTGTTCCTAGCCAAAATAAAATTGCTATAGATTATGAATGGTGCTATCCTTGTAATGAACCCCACAATCAATCCAAGTGTACTAATGGAGTGCTCAATAAAGCCCTAATGGTTCAAAGTGTGATGGATTCACAACCTACTATATCCACTAAAGAGACTCAACAACACTCTGATACGACTACCCCTGACACTGCATTCCTCAATTGGAAAGAGGAGGAGTTATGTGGAGTGAATGGTGATTCATCTATATCAGAAAACACAAGAGCCAAGAAGAGAGCCCTAGAATCAGAGCAGTCAGCTGCTAGGATTGTTACTATAAATCAGTCATCACCTGTTCCACTAGTTTCAATCCTAAAGGGGGCCTCTACTCATGCAAACAAAGAAACACAATATTAGAAGTAGGCAGATCAGACCATTAGTAATTCACCTCAGAAGGTACAGTTTGTTGTCCCCTATAACATTGTTGATAATATGAAGAAGATGAATGTGTCTATTTCTATGTGGGATTCATTAGCTATTCCAGGGAAAACTAATTTATTGAAAGAAGAGCTGTCTAAAGAAACAACAATATCACATCAAGCTATACATCATCTTCCTAGAGTGGTTATGGCAAATTCAGAGCCTTCAATAGTTCGTGATGAAGTGGTTAAAGGAGAAAATAAGATTGGTAAAGTGCAACAACTAGTAACATAAGTGAGTAAAAATACTGTAGATTTGAAGCAATCAGCAATACCAGTTGAAAGAAAGTTAGTAAATATGTAGAAGATGACATAAAAGGAAGGTAAGAAATCTACAAATTAGTGCATAATTATATGGTGGACAGTGGTGCAGCCAACACTGTCATGCCAAAGAAGATAATTGATTTGTTGGATTTGAAGTATGAACCCCTTGAGAAAGGAGTTGTCCAGCTTGATGGTTCTTCAGTTAAGACCATAGGTGTTGTTAAAAATGCAAGTTTTACCTTACACTCGTGTCCAAAATTCTCCATTTTGCAAGATATTTTTGTCATAGATCTGCCACCTTACTTTGCTTTATGTTTATCAAGAGACTTCACAGCCAAAATAGATGGATACTTCTCGTCAGATTGGTCTCACCTGTATTTCAGAACTAGATATGGTGCTAAGGTGACCATAAAATAAGAGTTATGGGCCAAAGACCACATAGAGCCTTATAATCCTAGCCCCATAAATGCAAGTTGTGTGATCATGAATCCAGATGAAATCAATGAGAGTTCATCTTATAACACACAAACTGAAGAGTATCCTGATATTGTTCTAGATGAATGGGCAGCTAGAAATTATCAAGATGATGATGTGTTTGATGATGGTTTTGGTAACTATTTAATGTTAGAATTTGATTCAGTTGTTCCTAATCTGATTAAAGATCAATGTTTTGAATCTAAATTATCTAACCAGCTATGGGATCTATATTTTGATGGATCTAAGAATAAGGATGGTATTGGTGCAGGAGTTATGTTGGTTTCACATCATGGTGATAAATTTTATGCTTCTTACAAGCTATCCTTTCCATGTTCTAACAATATAGTAGAGTATGAAAGTCTTATTCAAGGCTTGGAATGGGCTAGGAAAAGAGGAATCAAATTCTTAAAGGAATGTAGGGATAGTGAGTTGATAGTAAGATAGGTGAGAGGTATTAATGCTATTAAAAATGATCTCTTGAAGCTGTATAAATGCAGAGTTTCTGATATTTTGGATAATTTTGATGCATTTAACCTTATTTCCATACCTAGAAGGAAAAATATGCATGCTGATAGGTTGGCTGGTATTGGTGCTCATGTTTCAATTACTGGAAATAAAGGATAGATCTCAGATCATTCACATGGTAAAATTGTTGTAATGCCATCTATCCTAGACAATAATATTAATTGGTAGGTGTTTAATACTGATGAACATATTTTGAGCTTTATGACTGAAACATAAGATGTTTTAGCTTCTAAAAATGGCCAGTCCAATCAGAAAATAGAAAATCAGATCATTTAGTTGAAGACTAATAAACTTCCAAGAGGATTAGTCAGCTTGGAGTCAGCTTTCAACTTTGATGATCAATTCAGAAAGAATAAAACTCTCTTGATAATCAAAGAAGATCACTAGGAAGAGGTGGAGATATTCAGAGAAAAGTGCTTGAAGGTTGGTAACATAATTCCCTTGAGGAGAAGAAAATGATTATTGAGCTATTTAGGGAATATAATGATGTGTTTGCATGGGATTATACTGACTATACTGACTTAACATGATTTGATCCTCAATTAACTCAGCATACTATAGAATTAGAACCAAATACTAAACCCATTAGACAAAGGAAAAGACCTGTCAATCCTAAGCTATAACCTTTAATGCTGATAGAACTGAATAAACTTCTGAATGGTGGCATAATATTCCCTATCAAGCATACATCTTGGGTTTCAAATCTTGTTCTTGTGAGAAAGAGGAATGGAGAGATAAGACTGTGTGTAGATTTTAGGGACCTCAATAGGGCATCTCTAAAAGATAGGTACCCTCTTCCTTCTATGGAACAGATATTGCAATATGTATTCGGTTCTAAGATATTCTCTCTTCTTGATGGTTATTCTGGCTATAACCAGGTATTAGGAAGGGATGAAGACCAATTCAAAATTGCCTTCACTACTAAATGGGGTACAATGGCCTATAGGATAATTTCATACAGATTATCAAATGTAGGAGCTACATTCCAGAAGGCAATGGACATGGCTTTCAGGAATTTGATGTATAAATTTGTTCTAGTATACCTTGATGATGTCACAATTTATAGCAAGGTTGCAAACCAACACATAAGCCACTTGAGAAAAGTCTTACAAAGATGCAGGGAGTTTGGGATCTCCCTTAACCCCAAAAAATCTATTTTTGCAGTACATGAAGGTAATCTTTTAGGATACCAAGTGTCTAAAGAAGGGACAACAATTGATCCTAAAAGGATTTATGCAATTCTGGAACTATCATTGCCAAAACATAGGAAAGGATTGTAGAGTTTCATTGGAAGGATAAATTTTGTTAGACATTTTATTCCTAATATTGCAGATTTGTTGAAACCTTTGACTGTTATGTTAAAAAAGAATGTACCTTTTAGCTGGACTGCTGAAGGAAAGAATAGTTTTGAGAAAATTAAATAGGATTTTCCTTCAGCCCCTACTTTAACTAATCCTAATTTCTCTAAGGATTTTTTTTTGTATGCTTATGGTGGTATTGACACTATTTCGGCAATGCTGGTGCAAAAGAATGAGGAAGGACGGGAGCAACCAGTAGCCTTTTTTAGCAAAGGTATGAATGATTATGAGAAAAGATACAGCTTTGTAGAAAAACATGTTCTAGCTATTATAAAAGCCTTGAAAAATTTTAAGCATTTGGTTGCTAGGAATAGAATACATCTAATGATTGCACACCCTAGAATTAAAGAATTTCTATTGAATAAGGATGTTAATGAAAAAAGAGCGAGATGGATAACTAAAGTCATGGAGTATGATGAGAAAATCCATGTGACCAAGATGGTTAGAGGCAAAGGCTTATGTGCTTTGATGGCAGAAGGAGAAGATCAAGTTAAAGCCACTAAAGAGGTTGTCTTGCCCCAAGGTAATTCTGTACAAATTAATGATTCAGCATCCTGGCTATCAGATATGACCAGATTTTTGCATACTGGTCAATGTCCAATGAATCTTGATAGAGCCAAGAGAAGGTACTTTAGATTTCAATTTGTTCCTTGTGTTATAATTGATGATACTCTTTATAGGAAGAATTTTTCTGGTATGCTTCTCAAATGCATAGATTATATGGATCAAAGCAAGATTCTATCTGAATTCCATGATGGATCTTGTGGAGGGAATTTTAGACCCAAAACTATAGCATGGAAAATTCTAATAGTTGGCTATTATTGGCCAAATTTATTCAAAGATTCTCATTCATTGGAAAGAAGATGCCAAAATTGTGCTATGTTTGTAGGAAAACAAAGGTTGGTAGCGTTGCCATTAAGACCAGTCATTGTGGATCAGCCATTCAATAAGTGGGGAGTGGACTTTACAGGTCCAATAAACCCTAATTATAGTGTAGGGCATAAATGGATCTTGACTGCCATATATTATTTTACTAGGTGGACTAAGGCCATTGCACTAAAGGAATCTTCTGGAAATACTATTTTGAATTTCTATGATGATATTATAACAAGGTTTGGAGTTCCTCGGTCAATAGTATCAAATAATGCCCTAGCTTTTGTTGGATCATCTATAATAGAATGGGCTGTCAAGAATGGTATTTATTTAAATACTTCTTCTAATTACCATCCACAGGGTAATGGTCTTGCAGAGTCTACCAATAAAAACCTAATTAGAATTATCAAGAAGACTTTACAAGGGAACAAGATGGATTGGCACTCTAAATTGAAGGCAGCCTTATGGCTGGATAGAATAACTCCGAAGCAGGTTATTGGGAATTCACCCTATGTCCTATGTTATGGAAAAGAGGCCAGATTGCCCATATCTATAGAATTTATAGAATTACAGGTAGCTAATCAAATGTTGCTTTTTGAAGAAGGAGATCCCCTTGCCTTAAGATATGCGAAATTGCTGCAATTGGAGGAAGAAAGGAAAAGGGCATTGGATACTATGGAATTAAAGAAAGCACAAACCAAGAGGGATTTTGATAAGAGGGCTACATCCAGAGATTTCAAGGAGGGTGATCTAGTGCTTAAGTGGGATGTGCTCAAGAGTAGGCCAGGGAAGCATGACAAATTTGACCATTTCTGATTAGGTCCTTTTGTTATCACAGCCTGTAAGGAAAATAATGCTTATCAGTTGACCACAACTGATGGAGAAGTTCTACAAATTCTAGTTAATGGAATTCACCTCAAACTTTGCTTTGAGGGTTAGGTTTAGTTTAGGTTTTCATTTCAATAAGTCTTGTCCAAGCACTAGGTCTTTAGGTTGCATGAATCTAGATTAGATGCATTTTCTTTTTAATAAAGGTTGCATCCATGGTTCTGGTTTTATAACTCTGTTACTGTAGGATAAGGTCTAAGGTCATGTCTAGCAGGCAGACATCTAGTAGAAGTCACCAAAATTGTTACCCTAAATTACAACATCTCTCAAAATAACCAGAACTAGGAAACGATTGCATATTTAGAAGAGTATAATTAATACTATCCTCTAGACATTATTAATTAACATTTTATCATTATATTCATTGTCAAAATTTATCATTTGAGCTCTAAGTATTGATCACATTCCAAATTTCAAATTTATAACTGATCAATTACATTGTGCATTCAAACTGGATGTAATATACAAGTGTCTTTTCATATTTATTTTCATGTCAAGTAAATAGTACATTGCAGAAGAGAAAGCATGATAGAAGTATGGAGTAGGGGTCCCATGCATTGCCTTGTGGTTGCTTGCTTGCTAGTTGTCTGTCAGGTCCTAGGTCTCCAAGTCCAGGTCTTCATCTTCATTTAGGTCTTTTAGGGTTCAACCTACATCATGAGAGAAAGAATGGTGTTAGATCCAGTTGGATCTAAGCATTACATAGAACACAAACAACATACATAAAATATTCTAATACTGTATATCAATCTAATGAAATCAATGTAACAAGGAAACATACATCCAAAATATTTGAAACATAGTATTAAAGGGACTTGTTCTAAACATGAAACCTTTTTCTATTTATGGTCACTTTGATGGATGCTATTCTTGTCTTTATAACTAGATATCTGAATGAAAGGGATTTAGTATTCCTATCTGAGAAACCTTTTTCATAATTTGATCAACATGTTAATTCAACAAACACAAATAAATCAACCAACATTCATGAATGAGTGTCATCTTGGATGACACTCACCCACAAACATTAATTGATTCATTTTATCTACTAACCTAACAAATTGATTGGTGATATGTGTGCAAATAGGTGGATGTGTAACTAAATGAAGGAAAGAAAAAAGGAGATGCAGTGGATTTCACGAGCCCATGCTCAAACTTCACGTAAGCCATTACATGCAAGAAATATTATTTACATCTCAAGAGGTTACTGTGCACATGCATAAGGGAGAAAAAGATGCAAATACATGAAAGAATACAAGTGAAGCTATAGGAGACACATGAGCAAAGAAATATCTTTATTAAACTAGAAAATTGCAGAATTGGAAGAATGTGAGGTTCACTATTATTATACAAGTGAGAAATAACAAGAGATGCAGCTACAGTAAGTATACCAAATGCAGAAAGGGTATAAGAGTTAATTTTGAAGATCCATGTTGAAACCACATGCCTAGTGATTGATCATATTTTCTATGTTATGAGGTACTATTCTTTATGTTTACTTGAAATAGTAAGATTTGTAAAAAAGAAAAGATGTATAGCAGAAGTTACAATTACTAAAAACTGTAAGTAAAGAACAAAGAACAAATGTTTCAATGACAGCATGTTTGTGTGCTTTCATAAAATGAACATTCACAGAAGACAGATACATTATGGAAAAAAACACCAAAGATTATCCATCCAAAGAGTTCATAAGATGCTGTGACAATTCATGACTTCGAAGGAATATAGTTTCATGCCTTCAAATAAAGTTTCAAGAGATATCTGTATGCAGGGTATTTAGATAAATGCATCTTATACTATTGTATTGAGATATAATGTTCATTCATGCATACATTGCAGGGTATACATTCATGAAAAAAATGCAGGGTATACATTCATGATGATGAGACATACATGTTCAAATTAGGGTTCTGATTATGAGTATGTCCCATGGGAGTCACGAGCTCATGCTCAAACCCCATGGGTAGTATCTTATATTCATTTTAAAAGAACAATGTGTTTTTGCACTAAGAGAAATAACATTTTCAGAATGTTTTAAACATGTTGTGTGTCCATTTTTGATAAAATATGCTCATAGTTTTATCAGTAAAACTGAATGTGGTTATGTTTCTATAACGTTGTAAGCATGTTGGAAAGGAATATCTTATGTGTTTTTTTAGATAGAACAAAGAAGAGGAGTTCAGCCTAGATAGAGGAACATGTTTTATGCTTACTACAATGTTGTGTGTTCGAAGACATTAAGTGGTATGCTTTTAAGCATAAAAAATAGTCATGATGGAAGTCGTGTTCTTATTACAAATCAAGATATTGACAAACTTGCACATCTGCAAGTTCACTTACAGATTCTTGACAAAAAGCCATGTGGGTATTGTTGCTTTGTTGTTAGCAGAACAACTAAGTGACGAAAAAACCTAAAATCAAGTTGTGTTTCATGCTACAATGGAGGACTCAACAAGAAATAAAGAACAGAAAGAAACCCCATTGTTATTGCTAAAAGAAAAAGAGTTATCAGCTACAACAGTGCCTTTATTTCACATTAAAACTACAGTGAACAAAAGTGCAAGATCACTTATTTGGAGAGGTCAAGTGTCACGGGAAAAGACCAGAAGAGGAGTGAAGCTTGAGATTTCTAAAGTTACAAACAGTGGTGGCCACGGTCAACAATGTATTTTCTTCTAACTTCATTCATATTACACCATTAGAATTGGGGATGGATATGAAGCTGTGGATGAGATATCCTCAATTCAAAGCCGAATATCATGGGTAGCTTGATACCTCTCAACCAAAACTTAGGTTCATTCCAAGATTGCAGTGGTTGTTCAAACCATCAACCTCAAACCCCAAGTTTAAAGCATGCATCTGGCACCATTTGTCATGGCATTGAAACTTTTGAAGTTCAATTTGTTCTAGCATCTCTCAAGCTAGAGTTAACTCGCTATTAAAGCCTAAGTTTGAGAAAATAAAAGACTACAAAAATCTAGCATTATTGAATAAGAAACCAACCAAAAATTCCATGTGCTATGGTGAAACAAAACTCAATCTCTTTTTTCCTCATAAAGCTCGAGAATACCGAGCTTCTTCACATAATTGAAGCAGATACATTGCCAGTAATCATGGTTTCCATAATCAACATGGCAGCACCACAAAGAAGAAAACCCTAGATTCAAATGAAATCAATAAACACTATGCATTATGTTTTACCCAAGTTTGAAGTCCACTGACAAATGGAGTAAATGCTATCACAGTTCCCAGTACATCGACATTCCCTCCACAGTGCCACAATGGTACCTTTTGCGCCACAAAATGCAACAAACTATATTCTGAATAGCAGTAATCATTTCGATGGTGAGTTGTTGTCAAACATCAAGTTAGAGTTACATCAACTTCCATAATATGGTGTCGTCTGAGTAGGGTTAAGCTTTGCTATCGACTTAGTGGAGTTAGGGTTTCCTATAATGTCAGGTTATGTTGGGATTGTATGCCTTTTGAGGTTATGTATTCGGGTTTATACATTTTGAATGTTATGTAATAAATTTGGTAAGGTGTATAGAAAGATGTATTTTATTTACCAACTTTAGGGGTGCTAAACTTAGGGCTTGATTTAGGGCACTTGTTAAGCCATATATTTTAGTAGTTTGATATTATGGAGGGATTTTTGGGGGGAAATATTTTCAAAAAATTAAAGCCATGTGGGCTATATAGTGGATCCTTTGCTTCATAAGGGGGGGTAAATATTGTAGAGAGTAGAGCTTTTAGTGAACTTCTTGTTCCTATAGCTATCTATTTATGCTTTTATATCCATTGTTGGTTCATGTTTGTGATATTTATTTTGTGCAAGAGGATGCTTGTATTCCTTTCCATTATTTTGAGATTCATTCATGTATTTGCATGCAGAATTTGAAAAGAATATAGTTGACCCATTTTTCATACATCTTGTGGTGATCATTTGTTCCAATCCTATTCAATTTTATGCGTTCAAGTGTAATACATCTATAGCATGGATTAGTGAATTATATCATTTCCTATTCTAAATTATAGAATATAAGCCTTTTGCAGAATATGCATGTTGTTGATAGTAAGATTGTTGTTTGTGGTTAAACCCTAGTAGTAACCTTCAAATTAGCCTATGTATTGGATAGTGAGTTATATTGTAGAGATCATTAGGGTATGTTAGGTGAGTGTTAGTTTGAGGCTTTGAGAAATCTGAATCTATTTGGTGTATCACCTTTTCAAGTTTTATTCATGCAATTTCAGTTAGAGTTTCTCCCTTTCCTTCCCAAAATGAGGAGAAGATAGTATAAAATTGATACCCAAATTCAATAGGAACCGACCTAGAATCTGGAGACTCTTTCTCAATCATAGTCTACCCATAGCTAGAGAAGGTTTCCATTGTTAGGATAGAATACCTATAAAGCCCCAATGTCTGAGTTGGGGTGGTAATTTTAAGCCTCAACACTTACTACTGAGAATTGGATAAATATGAAGGTGAAACAAATTGGTTTGGAAGGAGTAAACAAGAAAGTGTAGAAGAATGATCAAATAAAGGAAAATAAAATGGATAGGAAAGACAAGCATATCAAGAAAATAAAGATGGATATCAAAGGAAAAAAAATTAAGAGAGGAAAAGGAAAAAAAGCATAAGAGTATGTAAAGAAGAAAGAAGAATAAATATTGTAGAGAAAAGGGATCTGCTGGAAATTCTAAAGGCAAGAAAAAAGGGCTTGCCCCTCCTAATCAAAACTAAAAGACGCAGGTAAGTGCATCAATCTAGTGAGCTCAAAGTTTTATCTTTTTCCTCACTGGGACCAGATTAGAGACCCAAGTTGAATGTCTTATGGGTTGAATAATCCTTGTATCCCTCAACCTCATCAATTCTTGTTGCATCTAGCGAGGGCTGTCTGGGGAGAAAAGCACTTCCTCCTTGGAGAACGACCTCAAACCGGTATCCCCCCCGGCCGGTATATAAATAAAGTGAAGGAAAAAAGTACTCACTTATATCTCCTAATCCACGGGCGTTCATGCCAAATACAGTGACTGAGGATGGTAAATATTCCTCCCCCAGCGTTGTTGGCTAGGCTCTTAAGTGAGTCACGGGCGGTCAGCATAACCGGGTATGGAGACTCCACGAAACTATTAAAAACCTGATAAAATAGAGGGTACCATATCTACATCTGAAAGTATCAAAATCCTTGTGCAAGGACTGATTCCAAGGGGTTTACCGGGTTGCCTCAAGATTACTCACCATTTGTATTCCCTTCTAGGTGGTACCAAGCTGTGGGCAAGCGATTTTGATACTCACCTTCCTTAGGTAGATCTACTTGAAGTGCTTGAAAGTCAAATACTTTGTGAAAACATTGTTGGAACATACACTTTCAAAAGCTTTATCAGAGTCAGTTATCATGTTTGTATCCCACAAGGTTGCTTTGTCCCTTGTGGAGATTGCTTTTCCAAAATTCTTTTTCATCTATCCTTTGCCATTGGAAAACATTGAATCAACCTACAAACTTGATACTCGGAAAGTCTTGCAGAAATTGAATATCCAAGAAGCCTTTTGTCTCAAACCAAACTTATCAGGAATTTCCCAAAGTTATGCCCAATCTGATCAAACATCCGAAAGCTAAGTTTCCCAAATCCAAAGATTATCAAGAGAAGAAATTTGCAGAAAGAAACCTTAAAATCCATCAATCCTCTATCCAAGCAACCCAAGCAGAAGAAAAATATCAAGAAAGGCTTGATAATATTAGCTATAACGCAAAAGTCAAATAGTTTGCCTATCGATTTTGAGTAAACCATCGCTACGTCAATCTTGCAAGAGAGGACTAGCTGGATCCATCACATTTCCTATTCTACCTTCAGATCTCAAAATCCTATCTCGGCAGTCCTTCATCCTAGTTTAATCCTAGTTTCATCATCGAACCTTAGTTGCATCCTAGAGTCCTTTTTAGTTGCATACACCACCATCTTCCTAGCAGCATCATACATCATCCATCCCAATTGCATTTGTACCATCCTTTTAGAAAGAGCATTGTTCCATCATCCTTCACCATCTTCCCATCAACAATCCACAATCAGAATCCCATATCCTTCATCCAAATCCAGCATCCAGTATCCAAATCAGAACCCACCATCCTTTGCATCAAATCCAGAGATCCAAATCCATAAGCACTTAGTGTTCAAAACCTTTGAGTTGTTTCCATCCCCTATCCTAAATCAAAAATCATCCCCTTTTTGATAGAGCACTGTCTAAAGGAAATCCAACTTGTCCTTGCACAGCCTCATCATCTCGAGAAAGAGATTGGCTTGTATTGATAAGAATCCAGTTGACCGAAGATAATTAGTCTATCCTAGGTTGACCAAATCCTATCACTGATCCTCCATCGGGAGAAAAAAAACAACTCATTGTTGACACTTAGTAATCTTCCACCAGCATCCCACCTATCCTCCACCCAATCTTGACCCAAATCAGAGCATCCCACCAAGCCTCCATCATCACCAAGCATCTCACCAATTTGTCACCATCTTCCATCATCCCACCAATCCTTGCATTACATTCTAGAAGTTCATTCATCCTTAGAAATTCCTTAAGCTTGCATCCATCATTCTTTAGAATCTTTAGGAAGCATCTTGTATCCATCTAGTGTTCACATTCCCATGCTTGTCGAGACAAGATCTGGATCTAGGAAGAGAACGAACATGGATCCAAATCTTACCGCTAGCTCATCTAATCCTACGACTGAGAACACCAACACCATGGTAACTTATGCACCTCAGCCCAATGATCAAGTCGAACATATCTGGGTAGACACTAATGAAACTCCCACTCTAAGTGCCATAGAAACTTTTATTAATCATCCAACGCTTGTCCACATGGTAAATTCCATGAGTGGACATAACAACAACTAGATACTCTTGGACATCCAACAACAAGGACTTCAACTTCCACCTTGGATTATACCCACACTTGTTACACGGCCTATGTTACCTCCAGGGGAATGTCCTTATCCCATTAGAAATTAAGTTTCTAATCCACTGCAACAAGCCTTACAAGTGGGAACTCTTCTTGCCTAAGTCATACATCCTTCTATTCCACCTTCCATCATACATACAACACCTACTCCTACCAGGAATGTCTCACCTCTTGATGCCACATTAGCACCACAAATAATACCCCCCATCACTACGCAAACACCTTTGCAAGCCACATTTTCTCCTCCTTCACAGGCAATCCCAACATTCATTGAAAACTTTCCACCACCACCACCAGTTAGCATGCAGTAAACCACCATTCCATCTGTTTCTACTCAACCCATTCAAAGTGCTACAACCAGTTCGCAACATCAGAGCACCCAAATATCCATGCCTATTCTGCCTTTTTTTACTACAGGCATGCCACCTACCAACGCTTATAACCAACCCTTATTTCCACAAGGGTCCACTTTTCCCGCTCCACCAGCAACACAATCACAACAAATGACAACAGCTCCATCCCAAATGTTGTTTACTCCAAATCTCCCCATCTTGCAACCATCCATGAATCCCTTCGCCATACCCCAAATTCCCATCCAACCTATCCAAAAACAACATATCCAATAGAAACCTATCCAACAATAGTAAATAACCAACCCATTCATATCCCAAGTGCAACAAAAGCCAATTAATTCCTTTGCAGTTCCACAGCCTACTTTTCAAACTACACAGCCGCCACAACCACAAACGTAGGGGGTAAATCCCTTTATGGTACAATCACCACAACAATTTTCTAGTCCTTTTGTCCAACCCATGCAACAACATTCTACCAGTTATATAGCCGTACCATCTTCTGCTAAAGCACAAACAATTCCTCCTCCACAACAAGCTCTTACTGGGGGCATCCTGCCATAAAGCACCTATGTGGGTGCCCAACAAACTCATCCCACTTACCCAATGCCACAACAAATACAAGCGTATTTTCAACAGTTGCAGCAATCCTATCAGGCACTGGCACCTCCTCCACTACATTATTCTACTCAACACCAGCTTCCACCATAGCAACCCGTGTATGTTGACCTGTAACCAGCCTACCAAACACCACAATATCCTCCACATTCCAATCCTTCTTCACCATGAAATTCTCCAAGGAGTTTCACAAGGAAGCCAATAACAAATCCCACTCCTAAAAATGAAGAGCCAAGCCATTTCAATCCTTCATGTGAAGCCATCATTGATGAGGCCTATCCTTCGCTCCCATCTATTATCTATCTTCCATACATCCCACTCATTGATCTTCTTCCGTCTCTTAGCATCATTGAGTCCCTTCCATCTAAAGTCTCCATCCAACCCCCACCAACATCACCTCCTCCTAGTATTATCCAAAGCATATCTAATGAGCCTCATGAGTTCACCCTTCTTCCTGCCATCAAGGCTACAGAATCTTCCATCCTTTCATCCATACCATCTGAAGAGTTCTTCCTTCTTCCAGACATCACAGCTACAGAATCTCCCATCCTTCCATCCACCCCCTCTAAAGAGTCCATTCATACATCCCCCGTCACTCTATCCACACAAAACCTACCATGTCAAGATCTTGTCCAAAAGCATGTTGAAATACTCACAGAAGAAAATCAAGATCCAATCCCTTCACTTCCCCCATCACATTTTCTATTGCTCCCATCACCCCCAATCCAAAATCCTACAATCCCAATTCCTTCGATCAAAGATCCTATCATCCCAGTTTCTCCATCTAAAGATCCATTACTATCCCCCAATCCCAGTCAAAATCCCACCATCCTATCCTCTCCTCTTGAGGATCTTCCAGTCCAAACTATCCCACAACCATCACTCTATCTGCTTGGACCACTTACATTTGTCAAAGGTAGTCTGCTTGAAGCAAAAGAAATCAGTTTCGTATCTTCCATCAAGGAACTAGAAACCGGATGTTTATCATATTCCCCAAGTTAGAAATATCCTTGTTGGGATAAAATGCTCAAGAAATAAAATTATCAAGGTAAAGGCCTAGGTGCTCATGAACAAG
Source organism: Thuja plicata (assembly GCA_018584345.1). NCBI lineage: Eukaryota > Viridiplantae > Streptophyta > Pinopsida > Cupressales > Cupressaceae > Thuja > Thuja plicata. The sequence goes on along the minus strand of MU224135.1, from coordinate 125,053 downwards.
GAAATCTAGAGCCTGTTCAGGATAAGAAACATCCAAAAACATGTGGAATTGGTCACACATCTGACGAAGGCACTTTCTCTAGAAATGTTGATACAACTAAAGAAAGATTCAAGCACCCTTTCAAACCCACCATCACATCTCACAAAACATACAACACTATTCCTCCTCCTCCATCATTACAGCCCAGGACAACCTATCACATTCCTCCTTCATCCTCTAAATCCATTTTGGGTCCCTATGTCCCAAAATATTCCAGCACATATCCTCTACATACCAAATCCATTTCGGGGCCTTACATCCCCAAATATCATCCCCCATCATATCCTACTCAATCCCTCATCCAAAATCCAAACATCCCTAGTCAGGATCAACAAAGGCACATGCCCATATCTCCTATCTACCAATCTCCATTCATCTCTCCATCCACATTTTTTCCATCCCGCACATCTCCTCATATTCATTCCAATGCTCCTTACAATTTGGATGCCATATCAAATATGCATAAAGGGAAATATCCACAAAAATTCAAAGATTGTCATGTCTAGTCTAAACGACATGCTCAAATAAAGCCAAATCCAATCAAGAAACCTAATGTGTCTCAATGGCCATAAAGGCCCAGAAAAGCACAAGAAAAATCCACTACATGGCCACTAAGGCTCATCAAAGCAAAAGCAAAACCTGATGCATACCAATGGCTACAAAGGCCCACCAAAGCTAAAGCAAGAATGATGTGGATCCCAAAGAAAAAAGATGTAATTCATATAAAAGAAACATCTATGATGGCATCCAAAATTGCTAATCCACCAGCTACTCAGTTTCCTCCTCCATCTCTTAAATCCATCTTGGATCCCTATGTTACAAGATCTCCTAGCACAAATCCTCCATCATTTCCGCATCTGTCTTCTGCATCCCATCAACTTCAGCCACCTTCTTCGCAAAATGTGCCAATATTGATCCTGACAAAATCCCCCTATCGTGATCACTTTCCATCTTTCCATCCAAACACTTTCTACCACCATATCTCCCATCTACCCCATCTCATCCATGCCTTTGCATAATTCCTCCATCCTAATAAAGTTGTACCAAAAAGATCAATGAAGAAAGTCAGCCACAAATCAGAGAAATCAGCAGGTCAGCAAAATCAGAAAGTTAGCAACATGACAACACCAAATCAGAAAGTTATCAACACGTCAGAATATCAAAAGGTCAGCATCTAGTCAGCAGAAAATCAGAAAAATCCATAAAAAATGGAAAAATCAAGAGAAAAATATCAAAAAAAGAAAAAAAAAAAAAAGAGAAAAACATTTGTCCAATGGTGAAAACTTGGCAATTCAGGCACCTTGGACAAGTACCATGGTGAAAACCTGGCAAATAGGCATCATGTATAGGTCCCCCCCCCAATTCCTTTCTACAGTTGGGGGGCCATTCCCTTCTAGCACCTCTCATCCAACATCTCCTCCATCCCATTTGTCCCTCACCTCCTTCATCCTCCTTTGGATCTTGATGACAAAACAAAGACTACCAGGTATACATGCTTTTGGGCACCTTCTTGGCATCCATCACACTTTTTAGCTACATATCCTCTATCCAATCCATTCATCCTAGCTTCCATCTACCTTCCTCATCCTCTTGTTGGCATATCTTCCATCCAAGCATACCCCATGCCTCTAAAAATACCTGAACTATCCTAAGCAGGGGGCATCTTATTCCTTGGTGACATATTCCTTGGAGACTATCTTTTTTTCCAAAATATTCCTCCATCCAAATCTCTCAGTAGCTCCTCCATCCAAATCCAAACCTTCCTCCATCCAATGTCCCCAAGCATTCCTCTATCCAACCCTCTAGCAAATCTACCATCCAATTCTCCTAGTAGTTCTTCCATCCAAATCCAAATCTTCCTCCATCCAAATCTCCTAGCAGTTCCATCATCCTCATCCTAAGAATTTCCTCCATCTTTCCATCACCTGGTATCTTCCCTTGTCATTGGTATCTAGCTATAGGCTGACCTCATTGCAATCCAATGTCATTCATCCCTATCCAAACATTCCTAGTAGTCTTCTGACAATCTTCCAATCCTCTCCACATCCTTTAGCTATCCAAAATCCAATATACAAGATCAAGCCAATCCATCCCATCACATCCTTATTCTTGTTCCTATTCTTGTAGCCAGCCTTGATCTCAATCCAATCATCATCGTTGGGATATGTCCTTCCCAAATCTATGTCATTTCAGGTCACATCATCCACTGTCAGTCCATCTTGGCTTTCCAGCCCAACTGGGGCATCATCTTTCATATCTTTGGAGTTTCAGCTTCACCCCCAAGTTCTTTGTCCATCCCCAATCCTTCTGTACATATCCATTGTATATCTTTTCTGGTCCATTGTACATATCGTCCCTTTTGTTGTACATAGTCCTTGTTAGTCCTGCAGCAGCATCTGATCAGAACACTTTGTCCTACCTAGCCTTGTACTTCAACAACATCAATTGTCGACTATTCTTGATCATAGTGCTTCTTCTTTTACTCCATCCTTTACCAGCGACCAACAACACTCATTCTCTCATCACTCAACGGGTTCTTGAGGATGTATCCTTCCTCTTCTCCAACCTAATCTTCCATCCCACCAGGTCTATGTCGATGCATCCTTCCACACGTTCAGACCAATCTTCCCACCATCACTCAATCAGTCACATCAAATCTCTCTCCTTGGAAAAGGATGTCTTTTTGGAGTTCTCATTTTGGTCTTGGATTTTATCCTTTGGATCTTGTTAATCTTTTACGGCTTCTCATTGTTCTCTACTCAAAGTTTCCATGATCCTTTATATCATGGTGCGCTGTGAATGAGAATAATCTACGGCAAGGTCTTTTGATCTTTTGCTTCATCATGTGAGTCCTTTGTGTGTTTGTGGTTTCTTCAGCATCGTTTCCACCATGCTTCCTCTTGGGATCATGTGTGATGCTGGGGAAACCCTACGTGTCTTTTTAGCGTCAGTCCTCTGCAATGCTGGTGACAAGGCCTCGTGATCCTAGTATCCTTGGTAGGTCTCTAGCATTGCTATATTAAACTAGGTTGTGCTCTCCACATTTGCACTTGGAGCTTCCCCCAATCCCCTGCATTCTGCATCATATAGATTAATCTTGCATCCTCATATTGCTGCATCCTGCATTTTGCATTCCATCTCATCTTGCATTCACCCATCTTTGCTCTTGGAAGCTTGGTTATTTATCTCCCCTGCTTCCTAGGTCCTTCCTTCTCTGTTTCCTTTCAAGAAAATTCTGCAATGTTTACTCCTTGCGTTATTTTCTCGAGGGGGCACAACCCATCATTCCTCCAATTTCTAGCTTTGGGCATCTTATTTTCTTGTCTTTGACGCCATGCCACTTGTGGCATTGCATCAAAGAGGGGCAAAATGTAGACACCTAAAAAGTCTTTAGAAAATAAAGTATTTTTATTTTCTGAAAACCCCTGATGACATCATCATTAATTAATTTATTTATTTTTATGTCATTAAATCCCTTTATCTTAATTAAAAATATTTAATTAAGAAATCGCTCCCAAAAATATTTAAATCTTATTTAAACATTATTCCCCTATTTATTAATTATTTAATTAATAAATTGACCAAAAATCCCAAAATAAATAATTTATTTATTTTTTGCCCAAAACTTGGCCAATTTC
>MU224135.1:71555-100849 GCA_018584345.1 Thuja plicata | reverse complement strand
TTGGAGACTTGTACAGTTTCATGAGTTGTACCATATGTATTCATCATGTTTATTTTGGGAGGTTTTGATCTTATCATATCAGTTGTAATCTTGTAATAGTGTATCGGATGTGATACCTGTATTAGCTATTGTATCATACTTGTATTAGAGTGATTACTACATACCCTGCGACATGTGCAGAGGATGTGAGTTAAGAGATGTATATTACTGGATTCATTTGATGTATCATTTGTGTTAGTTCTTTATAGTTGTTATTCGTAGATTATCTTTCTTAAGTGATTCTACGTCAAGGAACCCTCGAGGATTGTTATCTATGTATGAGTTGTTCTTATGTGTATGTCGTGTATCTCATTGCTTCCGCATTGTTATCATTGTTGTTTGTAAACATTTAAAAAAAAAATTATCCTGTTAACTCAGTGTCAAGTTTAGGTTAGTTCTCCTGGGTTCCCCGGCGGGGCATTACAGATTTGATATTCACAATAATTCACAAATATTGTACTGAGTGTTATCTCTTACTATCCTTATTGCTTCTAGAACTGTTGCTATGGACACACTATTCAGTCTGCTTGCTTGCTGAAACTTGTATCCAAGTATCATAGTGAGTAGTTTTATGTCTTTCTCCTTGATGGGATCAATAGTCATGCCGCACCTATCACTTCTAGATAAGAAGACTTGTTCAACCTGCTTCTTGACATCCTTGCCAGTAGGAAGAGTTGGTCCATTCTTGGGAAGTCCAATCATCTCATGAATTAGATATGCAGTAATGGGGATAGGAACCTCACCTATCTAATATAGATCATCATGTATCCTGCTCGCTAATATCTTCACCTATTCTGGCTCATAAAACTCGTGCACATTGGAATACTCAAAGATAGGGTTATCACTGAGATGTGTGTATTCATCCTTGAATGTATAGTATGGTTTCATCATAGAACCCATGAGAGATGCAATGTTATTGTCTCCAACTATTTCCTTCTTGCAATTAACATATGCGCGGATGTCTTCTACATGTATGACTCCAAGTGGAGTCCTAGAGAATACTCCTTCGACATCATCTAGTATGGACTTGAATGGATGCTTCTTAAAAACAAATCTCTTCCTCTCAGCAATGTTGAATACAACATGGGTTGCCATACTTACTTGCAACTAGGTTAAGTAGGGTGTCACGATGCTTCTAAAATGACATGACTGCTAGGGTTCTGATCCAATCATTACTCCATTCACAACCAACTAATCCTTTAAGTTGTAGTGCTTTGATGCTTTATGCTTATTTTCTTTCTAAATGATTCAAACTCAAATGCAAAGTGAGGTTTTTAAGATCTTTTTCCAATTTATATAAAGATCAATTGCATTTAATGCTCGTTGTCGTAAAGCACTTTACAGGGAGATTTTCAAACTTTGTTTTGGATGAAGAAAAGGCAATGTGTGAATGCATACAACCTTAATTCATGATCACATGCATGAATCCATAGGCGCATACTCAGAGGTGAGTATACCAGCTACGCAGGGGTTCAGAGATAAAATAGCTCCCCCTAAGACCATGAGGGTCAACTATTCAGAAGTAGAGGGTGCGTCGACTGAGGATGCATCTGCTACCTTGTTCTCTTCATTATCCTTCTTTACTTCAACCCATATTTTATCTGAGTTAGCTTTAGCTTCCAAAAAATTGACTTCTCTTGATTCTTCAAACAAATATTTCTTAGGATTCTTTTGTCTTTTTTTCTTGATCTGTAAAACCTTGAGATGTGTCTAGCCTTTCCGCATGAGTGAAAAATGATCAGAGGTCTGATGCTTTTACTCATCATGTTGCATTGCTTGGCTGTGTGTCCATTGTAGTTACATATCTTACATGTAATGTTCTGCAAGTTTCTTTGAGGTTGATTTCTCTGATTGACTTGAGTTTGATTCCTTTGGTTCAGTTGTGGCTGATTTCTTTGATTTGTTCTGCAATGAATAGCCCTATGACCAAACTTATTACATGAGTAATAGTAACCATTGAAGGGTCTTACATTCTTAGAATCCCTTGCCAAGTGTCCATGCTTGTTACAGGCATAGCAAGTATGGTTGACTGACTTGTGCTTATCTTTTGGTGGTTCTACTTTGGTCTCTTCATGATTCTCAATTTTCTTTTCTTCTGAAGATTCTTTTTGAGCTTTCTTTCTTTCTTGTAATGAGTTGATCTCAATTTGAGCTATACTGTATCCCATACTAGTGGTATCACCTTTCATCTTTTGTGCATAAAGTTGTGATTGAATTAAATCAGAACTTGTGTGTAGTTTGTCAATCTTGTCTTTTGCTCCTGATAATTTAGATTCAATCTTATTCTTGATGTTTTCCAATTCCAAGATTTTCATATTGGCTTGCATGAGTTCTTCATCTAACTATTTATTTTCTTTGTTCTTCTCATCAATAGCTATTAGGCTCTCAGCTAACTGATCATTCAATTCTTCTACTTTATCTTTTAGAGACATGTTCTCTTCATTTAGTTTTAAATCATTGGTAGAGCAATCTTTAAGATCTTTCCTTAGTTTCTTGATAAGCATTTGTGAGCCGTCAAATTTTAGTTTAAGTTATTCATTTTATTTTTCAGATCTATCTAGATCTTCAAGGGCTGCTTCAAGATTATTTTTCATATGTTTGAATTCTGTTGAATCCATGATCTCCTCAAGTGGCTAAACTTTTCTTTCAGAGGACCAGAGCTCTGATACCAATTGTTGGAAACACTGAGAGGGGGAGGGTGAATCAATGTTTAGATAATTATTCAATTTCAGAATTTTAAACATAAATCAATTAGATAACACTTGAAGCTTAACACAAGATCTTATAACACATAATATGATTACGGGGAAACCATGACTAGAGGAAAACAGTGGAGGGAATTAGTACCCACAAATATTGTACTAATATAATGAACCTCTTAAAATTCCTTTGCCGTGTTAGGACCAGTATTTCCAATGTAAGTACAATGTCCTGGTTAAGGGTTTGACCCTGTTAGGAGTCTTTTACAAACAACCCTATTAGGGGTGAGGACTTACTGTCCAAGAGGTCACCACTCAATAAGAAAGAAGGCTACAACCTCCTATGAATAGATATGCACTATATCCAAAAGTGAACTGTTGTATGTGACATAGATATATGATCAGTTCTAGTTATGCGCTTATGCTCTTATCTTCTTTAAGGGCTCTATCTCATTCTGATATCTTCATACTGCTCTACTTATATGAATTCTCTTGCTATTTCATCAACACTTCAAATATATCTTTACATTGCATATATATATGTTTATGCTTGAATAGATGCAACTATAAACAAGACCTTAGTCGGCCCAAAAATAACATTCACAATGCTTCCAAAAAAATTAGATTAAGTGTGTTTACAAAAATGTTTAATACATGATTACAAACTTATTACAATAGGCGCTTAGCCTTTACATAACAAAATATTACACGCTAATCAAAATAATGAAGTCGGCTTCATACTATGTATTCTGAACTGCTAGTGTACTTGTTCTTTCGGTAACTTGTCCGTACTACCATTCCGTACCATGTGTGTATAGGATAAGCATAAAAACATGCCATAAATCTTAAGTCTGAATGCACATATCCTGATGTGATCGTACGGACATGCGTTGATGCCCTGATTGACTGCAAGTCACTGTTCTGCTCTGTCTTCTACACTTAGTCAATTTTCACTTCATAGTATACTGTCAAAACTTCATATGAATTTCTTGCCATAATGAAAACACAAAATAAGCCATATACTCCCTGGGATTCAACATTCCAACAATCTCCCCCATTGTCATTAATGGAAACAAAGGAATGTGGCCAATTTACTCAAAATTGACTAACACCCAAAAATTGTATATTCTTATCTCTTTAACATATACATACATTACTTCTCATATTATATACATTACTCCCCCTTTGAATTTAATGACAAAGGTGTCAAAAAATTGTAATTTTATAGATACTTACTCCATATATATATATATATATATATATATATCTGGATATCCAATCTGAAGAGACTTGATCTCTTTCTGCCAAAATGCCTTCATTGCATCAGCTGTTTGAAGATGGGTGCATAGAGCATAAGTAAGCTTCTCCATTTTTATTAGGTCCATGCAGGGACCTTGATCATACATGACAATAGTGGCATCAATCTGTTTGATGTTCTAATCCAAAACTGCTAAGGAGGGCGCAAGTGCATTTCTCAGTTGAGTCTTCCTGATCCTTATCTTACTAATCTCCATTTTAGATTTTTATATCTTGTCTATTTGACCTTGATAGATATCATTGTAGATGTTCATGTCTTGCGTGGATGTTTCAACTTATTTTCTAACACTGTCAACTAAGATATCTACCTCTTCTATCTTCTTGATATATTCAGAGGTGAATTTCACTCTGTCCATGTAGTTAGCTATTACATTTCTGCCTTTAGCTACCAACTCTTTCAACATAGACTGACGAATCTTCAAAGAATTTAGATCTAAGGAAAATTTCTTTACCAATTCATCCACTCTTTCCTTTTTGTACTCATCTTCTACAATTCTAGTAGCTGAGTGTACTAAGCTTGTAAAATGTGCTTTGAAGCTTGTTAGTATACTGTCTACATTGTCAACTGGTTGAATTTTTTCTACTTTCTTGTCCACAGGTACTAGGTCATTCAGAATGTTTACTGATTCCAAGAAGAGAGGGTTTCTCATAACCTATTTCTCTTTGGCTTTTTCCATGGCAAGCACACTGATCTTTATTAAATCTTCTTCTCCCCATGCATCCAGACTTGCTGAGTTAGGAGTTAAACTTGACAACAATGAGTTTGATGGTTGAATGGATGGTGTGAATATGGTATTCTAACTAGTATCCATGCATTCCCTTTTTACTGGGATTTCCATAGCTAGTATCTCATTAGTTTCATTGTCTTGTTCTTTATTCAGATCTGTTGAATCATTAGGGAGGACTTCATCTTGCTGTAAGGATGTGTCATTAGTGCATACCTCCTTTGTTTCTTCAGTGCTTACAAATGCTTTACCAACTTTGTCCATATCATTATCAGAAGTTGTCATGGATATCTTGATATTATCAATCATTATAGTATCCCCTGAATCTTTTTTTGTGTCATAGGTTATTGAGACTGAGGACGCTGTCACTTGTGGACCTATCTTAGGTGCATTCTGAATTACTGGTTCTGCAACCTGTTTAGGAGGACCTGGAGTTGCCTTAGCTATAGGTGCCATTGATGGATACATATGTCTATCCAGAAATACCCGCTCAAATGCTTTATGATTCTCTTCACCAACTAGATCATACTCCTTGTTCATGATATGGAGGATTCTTGTTTTGGTTCTTAGGTGCAGCTTTACTAAATCCAACAGAATGATTTTGTCATCATGCGAGCACACCGGGAGAAGACTATCCAATGTTTCTTCTCTTATCCTCATATCCTCTTCAATTGCTTGCCTCTTTAACATATCAAGTATGTTCCATACCTTGTCTGGTATGATAGTTTTAAGTTCCAATACTCTCCTTTTGCACTTAATCATGTGAGAGATGATCATAGAATGAATCTTTGATTTGTCTATCTCTTGATATTTGTCATATATATTCTTGAGAGATTCTTGTCTTCCTCAATTAACAATTATGTTCCTTAAGACATTAAGACTAGGTCTGAAACCTACCTTAGGAGGGGCTTGTGTGTTCTTTACCTTTCTCCTTGTAGTTCTTGAGGATTTATGACTTGTGGGAACTTTCTTCTTCCTTCTATCCATCTTTCTAGGTACTGATGGTGGAGATGCTTCCAGATCAATGGTAGTTGATGGCGTAGATGTATCTTCATTTGATTTATTCTTCTTCTTAGGCATATCATCAGTCTTTTCTATTTTAACTTCTGTGGGAGTCTTCTCAAGTTATTTGGCAATCTTAGCTTCTCTAGCTCTATCAAGATCTTGTGTGACACCATGAAATTTTAGGATATTTGAGGTAATCCTTGATGCCTTTCTTTTGTTGTTAGCACTGTATAAGATAGAATCAACTTGATTTGTCTTTTCTCTGTAAGTGCCCCATCTAGGGTCATTGGGATCCTTGGGCGTAGATAGGAGGACTTGTGCATAACCTTCCAAAACATGTTCTTCAACTTCATAACCAAGAGGGTGAATCCATTTTTTCCTAGGATTAACTACCTCCATGCAAGTACATTTAGTTTCCACCATGAAGCATATGGTGTCTTTGTATTTCTCAACTATCTTCTTAGGTATCCTAAACCTCTTCTGCATCTTGATCCTGAAAGTTTTGATATCCATGTCCATAGAGTCTTTTGCACTACTCTCTGATGTATCTTTTTGAGATATTTGAGGCATAGTAGGCTTGCTCCTATCAAGGTAAAGATTTGCAACTTTACCAACAATGTGGAAATACAAATAGAAGATCAAAGATCCAACCCTGAATATCTTTCTCTTTTTATGCTTAATGGATTTGATATTCTCTATCATCTGTGTGTGCAATAATTCACAGAGATTATATTGAGTGTTATCTCTTACTATCCTTATTACTTCTAGAACTGTTGTTATAGACACACTATTCATTCTTCTTGCTTGCTGAAACTTGTATCCAAGTATCACAGTGAGTATTTTTATGCCTTTCTCCTTGATGGGATCAACAGTCATGCCGCACCTATCACTTCTAGATAAGAAGAATTGTTCAACCTGCTTCTTGACATCCTTGCTAGTAGGAAGAGTTGGGCCAGTAGGAAGAGCTGGTCCAGTCTTGGGAAGTCCAGTCATCTCATGAATTAGATATGTAGTGATGGGGACAGGAACCTCACCTATCCAGTATAGATCATCATGTATCTTTCTCAGTAATATCTTCACCCATTTTGGATCATAGAACTCATGCACATTGGAATACTCAAAGATAGGGTTATCAATGAGATGTGCATATTCATCCTTGAATGTATAGTCTAGTTTCATCATAGAACCCATGACCGATGCAATGTTGTTGTCTCTAACTGTTTCCTTCTTGCAATAAACATATGCATGGATGTCTTCTACATGTATGACTCCAAGCAGAGTCCTATAGAATGCTCCTTCAACATCATCTAGTATGGACTTGAATGGATGCTTCTTAAAAACAAATCTCTTCCTCTCAGCAATGTTGAATACAACAGGGGTTTCCATACTTGCAACTAGGTTAAGTAGGGTTTCACGATGATTCTGAAATGACGCGACTGCTAGGGTTCCGATCCAATCATTAATCCATTCAAAAAAAACTAATCCTTTAAGCTATAGTGCTCTAATTCTTGATGCTTATCTACTTTTTGGATGCTTAAATCTCAAATGCAAAGTGAGGTTTTTAAGATCTTCTGCCAATTTATATAAAGATCAATTGCATTTAATGTTGGTTACCGTAAAGTGGTTTACAGAGAGATTTTCAAAAAAAATTCTGGATGAAGTAAAGGCAATGCGTGAATGCATACAACCTTAATTTGTGTTCACATTCATGAATCCATAGGCGCATACTCAGAGGTGAGTATACCAGCCACGTAGAGCTTCAGAGATAAAATAGCTCCCACTAAGACCATGAAGGTTAACTATTTAGAAGTAGAAGGTGTGTCCACTGAGGATGCATCTACTACCTTGTTCTCTTCATTATCCTTCTTTACTTCAACCCATATTTTATCTGAGTTAGCTTTAGCTTCCACAAACTTGTCTTCTCCTGATTCTTCAAACAAAGACTTCTTAGGATTCTCTTGTCTTTTTGTTCTTCATCTACAAAACCTTGAGATTTGTCCATCTTTTCTGCATGAGTGACAAATGATAGGAGGTTTGATGTTGTTACTCATGATGTTGCATTTCTTGGCTCTATTTCTATTGTAGTTACATATCTGACACGTAATGTTCTGCAAGTTTCTTTGAGGTTGATTTCTCTGATTAACTTGAGTTTTATTCCTTTGGTTCAGTTGTGGCTGATTTCTTTGATTTTTTTTTCAATGAATAGCCCTATGACCAAACTTATTGCAGGAGTAACAGTAACCATTGAAGGGTCTTACATTCTTACAATCCCTTGCCAAGTGTCCATGCTTGTTACAGGCATAGCAAGTATGGTTTACTGACTTGTGCTTATCTTTTGGTGGTTCTGCTTTAGTCTCTTCATGATTCTCAATTTAATTTTCCTCTGAAGATTCTATTTGAGCTTTCTTTCTTTCGTGTAATGAGTTGATCTCAATTTGAGCTATACTGTATCCCATACCAGTGGTATCACATTATAGCTTTTGTGCATAAAGTTGTGATTGAATTAAATCAGAACTTGAGTGTAGTTTTTCAATCTTGTCTTTTGCTCCTGATAATTTAGATTCAATCTTATTCTTGATGTTTTCCAATTCCAAGATTTTCATATTGGCTTGCATGAGTTCTTCATCTAACTATTTATTTTCTTTGTTCTTCTTGTCAATAGCTGTTAGGCTATCAATTAACTGATCATTCAATTCTTCTACTTTATCTTTTAGATACATGTTCTCTTCATTCATTTTTAATTCATTGGTAGAGAAATATTTCAGATCTTTCCTTAGTTTCTTGATAAGCATTTGTGAGCCATCAAATTTTAGTATAATTACTTCATTTTATTTTTTAGATCTATCTAGATCTTCAAGGGCTGCTTCAAGATTATTTTTTAGATATTTGAATTCTGCTGAATCCATGATTGCCTCAAGTGGTTAAACTTTTCTTTTAGATGACCAAAGCTCTAATACCAATTTTTGGAAACACTTAGAGGGGGGGTGAATCAGTGTTTAGCTAATTATTCAATTTCAATAATTTAAACATAAATCAATTAGATAACACTTGAATCTTAACACAAGATCTCATAACACATAATATGATTACGGGGAAACCTTGATTAGAGGAAAACCCCAATGGGAATTAGTACCCACAAATATTGTACTAGTATAATGAACCTGTTAAAGTTCCTTTGCCCTGTTAGGAACAATCTTTCCAATGTAAGTAAAATGACCTGGTTAAGGGTCTGATCTTGTTAGGAGTCTTTTACAAAAAACCCTATTAGGGGTGAGGACTCACTATCCAAGAGCTCACTACTCAATAAGAAAGAAGGCTACAACCTCCTGTGAATAGATATGCACTATATCCAAAAGTGAACTAATGTATGTGACACAGATGTATGATCAATTCCAGTTATGCGCTTATACTCTTATCTTCTTTAAGGGCTCTATATCATTCTAATATCTTCATACTGCTACTTATATGAATTCTCTTGCTATTTCATCGACACTTCAAATATATCTTTACATTCCATATATATATGTTTATGCCTGAATAGACGCGACTATAAACAAGACCTTAGTCGGCCCAAAAACAACATTCAAAGCGCTTCCAAAAAAATTGGCTTAAGCGTGTTTAAAAAAATATTTAATACATTATTACAAACTTATTACAATAGGCACTTAGCCTTTACATAACAAAATATTACACGTTAATCAAAATAATGAAGTCGGCTTCATACTTTATATTCTGAACTGCTAGTGTACTTGTTCTTTCTGTAACTTGTCTGTACTGCCATTTCGTACCATGTGTGTATAGGATAAGCATAAAAAATTTCCATAAATCTTAAGTCTGAATGTGGATATCCTAATGTGAACACACGCATGTGTGATGATGCCCTGATCGACTGCAAGTCACTGTTCTGATCTATCTTCTACACTTAGTCAATTTTCACTTCATAGTTTACTGTCAAAACTTCATATGAATTTTTTGACATAATGAAAAAAAATAATAATCCATATAATCCCTAGGAGTCAACTTGCCAATAGCTCTATCATCTTTTAGTTGAAACATTCCTTTTGATTCATCTTGTAGAAGAAATCTGATCAAGACGCCAACCATCTTGGGAAACTGAAGAACAAAACCCCTGCAAAAGGAATAATGAATGAAATGTCTGATGTGCATTAATTACCTCAGAAGAATTAACCATTTATAATTGTAGAAAACCAACTACCCTCTCTAGAAAATCTTAGGATCCAAAACCATATCTGATTTTTACCTTAAACCACTCTGGCAAATGACCGCCTATTAAGGACAAAGAATAGAAAAGTCCAAAACAAAATTTTTAAACTAATTAAAAAGTCAATCAAAAACCCTAAAGAGATCATATTTGTATAAATGCATTCAGAACCACCAATCTTTACTTCATACAGTATCCAACAACCGTTCATACATGGCCCAGGAGATCAAATTCATCTATTAAACACTCTGCAACAAGATGACATAGTTCACCTCTTTGAAAACCCTAATGTAAACATTTAAATATTTGAATTCTAGTTACAATGGCTATAGGTGGTGCAGAAAACATCACCAATGACTGAGATCAACGTAGATATCCTTTAAGTGACCCGGGTGTGAAAATCTAATCTGCCATGTGTCACCCCGTTGTGATGCCTTAAACAATAATCTTTGATCATCCTTTTCTTTAACGCATAATGACGACCATTAGATCCTCTCAAATTAGTCTAAATTTAATTCTTCCTTTTAGTGATGACCCATATTTGACCTGTACAACGTGGCATGCAAGCGCAATGCCTTGATCATTAATCATAGATTATCTTCTGTCATGCCCAAAACTAGGGAAAAACACACACACAATTTTTTTTTTTAAAAGCACATAAGTACGTACAACTAACAATGGATGAGTTGGAAAGGTGATAGAAAATAGAGTTAACCTATGAATTACAAGGTATATACGCAGACTCAATAAGGGTCATGCCACAAACTAATGCAAAATTGGGTATCAACTTATTCCACGGGTTATATGAATACTCAACTCAGGTTGATCTAACTCTGATCCCATATTTAGAATCATGATGGTAGTTAGTGGTTATGAACATATGTTGATCTAGGTTTCCCTAATGCTTATTTAACTTTTAACCTAGGTTACAACTTAATCCGTTCAAGTCTAGTTCCAATTAACATTAACTACTAGCTCAAGCCCATTCAGATTGATATTTTACTCCCTATTAAACAACCTATATGAAACATTTAACAATTTACAAGATTAAAATTGAATAATAATTTCACTATACCAAACAACTATTAATTAAATCCAATAGCTGAAATCAAATATGATTTCCTAACCTACTAACATCATTAATAAAATTATTCCCCTATGATGAAAACACTTGTATTCCTAATCCATCAATTCCTAACATACAACTTTAAATTAACCTTTTTATTATACATTTGAAATATCCTCTAATTCAAAATTTAAATTAACCTTTAATTGAAATCAAGCATAACCCCTAACCCCTTGAACACAAGAGCAATATAATCCTCCTTTATTTGATAATAAATTAAAATTTAACATTAACAATACAATTGAATCAATTGAGCAAATCCGTCTCTCTAATAGATTAATCAAAAAACTTTAGTCCAAAATCTCAATTTATTAAATTCACAAATCTCACAATAATAAAATACCCTAAACAACTAGTGTTAAGGTTCCATACGAATGATTAATTATTATATTAATAAGAGGTTCCCACACCAGTTAAAAATCAAACATATTAATAAATTCATCCAACTTCAAAACACTACAATTATATACCTAATGTTTCATGCTACACCATTGAATTAATTTAATGTGCAAAAGAAAATGCTATCAAATAAGAATTAAAACCATTATATAAAAAAGCCTAATTAACTAGTTTAACTATCAACTAATCTCTCACTAACCTACTAGCTTATTGATCTAACCTACTACTAACCACTAATCCTAACCATCCACTAACTAATAATTTACCCTTAGCATAACAAGACAAGTGCATAGGGTTAAGAAATCTGCAATGGGGAGAGTGGATGACAAGACATGCATTGGGGCCCACCATACCACCTACTTACTCCCCTCCCAAGGATTTCACATGGTATAGCAAGAAGAATTTTGCAGCAATGAAGGGGACATCAAGGTGGTACAATTCCCTTTGAAAGGAGGTTGATGGGATTTGCTGGGAGCCACCAATCATTCTCTCATCCTCCCAAGGTAAATTCAAATGGGGAAGAGTTGACTTGGGTTGCAAGACATGTCAGAAGCCTTTGATGCATGAAAAGTGGCACAGGTTTAGGGGAGTACAAGACATATATAAGCAGCTCCAAATTTATTTAATCTTTAAAAATTTACACAGTCCAATATCCCATGCAAGAAATAAGAGATAAGGTGGGCCCACGGGAAAGGGCAAAAGCAAGGTGAGTTTATCTTTGATTAAGGGTTAATTTACATGGTTATGTTAATGAGTTTTAATTATGAATTTGATTATAAGGAAAGCACATTGGGAAAGGAATATTCTCTGTGGTAAGGAGAATATTTCCTTTCCCATACAAATTTCAGAGAGCATTTTTTATCTAAATCTGGAAAATGCTATGGGCTTTGTTTGATACAAGCTCTTCCATTTTGTTTACTTGGTTCTTTTTTTTTTGCAATAGATTATAGTGTGCATTAGGATTGATTTATTGAACAATATACTAAAAGGACTAATAGTATTAGCTGAATTTCATATTAACATACTAACTAATCTGGATTTGTTGTTGATAGCAAGGATATTTCTTCTTCACAAGAGATGCAAATGAAAAGGAGATTCTTTTTTTTGTTTGGAGAGAGTTGAATCTATGGAGGTTTTAAGATACAAAATTTCTTAAGATTGTAGGGAATGAAACTATAATATTGTTCTTCTCTTTAAATATAGGGTATCCTTCTATTCATGGATGATTAACTTCTTTTCTTTTATGAATTAAAATGCAATAATCATGAACTAAAGATTCTACCTTTTACATCATGATAGTCTTACAATCTACATTTCAACATCTTCAAGATGATAAATTTACACAATACTTGGATGGTATACAACATGTTTTCCTTTAATAAATCATTACATAAAGAAGGAGATCTCTTCACATCTAGCTTGAGAAGCTTCAAAATCGAACATTACAACAATCACAAAAATAAATTTCAATACAAGAGTGACTATGCAACATTGAAGTTTCTTACACACAACTACCCCCAAATAGGGATTTTTTTCCATCTTCTTGCACCATCTTCATGACTTCAAAAACCTGCAAATTTCATGAGGGATACCATGGGAAGCTCACCTCCCAACCAAGGCCTCAAGGAGGCCACCTCCGATCTTGGAGAACCAAGGCTAAATAGGATTTCACATCCAAATTCTCACAATATTTTATATGCACAAAACAACAATAAACTCCCAATAAAGGGCTCACAAATGAGTTTTACAAACCCATTGAAGTAGGGTGAAGGTGGGATTCTAAAAGGAGGAGAATGCCATTACAATTTACACATTTCTCAACAAGATATTTTCTCCATACCTCTCCAGGGCTACATTGTCATTCCTTCCATATACACATTGGCCATTTCTATGCCAAAACATAATATTTACAACATGGCTTCATGGAACCCATACTCCATGAAAATATCCCTCTTCTACAAGAGAAGAGACTCTCACTACAATGGAGAGCCCAACTAACTCCTTCACCCAAGGCCACTTCTTCCCTTCCCAAAGGGTGAGTAATGCCTTAGCTCCCATGAACAACATTCCCAATCCAAAGAAACAAAAGTTGATACAAAAATCCAAATGCATTCCCTACCCAACACATGACAACAAAATTTACATACTACAACACTACACAAGAGTACATACATGAATCTCATACAAGATTTCATATTCATAAAATAATACATCCAAATTTTCTTGCAACAAATCAAGCACTCCATGGCAAGAGAAACCAACCTTCCAAATGTGTTATGGCAAAATGAAAATTGAGAAGAGCCCAAATCCTTATCCTTCCTCTTTCCAAAACCCTAATTGTCTCTAAAATTAGAGAGTGGGTGAACACCCACTAAGTCTCCCAAAACCCTCTAAAAATACCCCCAAAAGAGTACTCAAGAACTAGCAATAATGAGACATGACAACTATCCTTTTTGTCTCCCCTCTTAATTGTGAGTTTAGCAAGGAGTGTGGGACAAGTTAGATGCATGAGACCATCTCTATTTTCGCCACTTTTGAAAATTAGGCATTTTGGAGAGTCATAATGGTGACCTAGGTTTATCCCATAGGTGAAAAATAGCCCTAACCCAAGGTACCCCCTTAGGGTTAACTAATTTTGGTCAAAAATACATTCTAGGGTCACTTTTAATCCCTCCAAAGTACCCCTAAGGTTCAAATCCGAGTTTCAACATGATGTGATCCCTACAAGGCATCTATATGCAAGTGATTAATATAATATCATATAAGATTAATTGATTCTTACCCAAGCCCTAAATGACATGTCACTATCCACATGGACAACACAAGTGTCAAGTGACACCAAACAAAATACACATCACATTCACAATGACATATCTAAACAACAACATAAATTTTAACTATTATGACACATTCATATTACATTTACAACAAAGGTCACATTACAATGAGGTTTCAACCCCTTATTAGATTAAACCTTGGCTTACTCAATTCACATGTGTTTATCCTTGATTCTCCAAAAAATTCCATGGTTCCCTTTCCTGCACACTAAACTTCGAGCATCAGTAGTCCAAGATGATAAAATTACATGTAATATACATTTTCAATTCATAACTAGAAACATTAATCAATAGGCAGAATTAAGCCCCTAATTGAAATTTTCATACAGAAATGTTTGAACATAAGAATTCCTTAATCACCATGACAAAACATCCATGAAATAGTCAAGTCTAATCATAATTCGGTCTTCCCATAAATTCATTGATCTAAACATATATAATCAAATTCAACCACCTAATCTAGGTCTAATCCATATCAAAATGTAATCCACACAATATAATCATCATCATAACATAATATCACAAGTCTCTGTCAAGATAATCAAAAAGTGTATCAATGTATCAAAACATAAAGTATCAAAGTGTGATTGAGCAGTAAAACTATGATGAGTCAGGGTGAGGCCTCACATCTTCCCCCTCTAGGCATAGCACCCACCATCGGATAAAATCCAGCCTGACTGCACTTTATCTTTCCTTTAAGCCTCAGATATGACCTGTCACCTTCCACATGGAAAAATCCTATTGATCCTGAGAAATCCCTATCTCTCTCTTACCTGCGCTGACCGGCCAGGACATGTGTCATCCTATTATGGTGTCTTGAACATTAACTGATGAACACCTTCCCAAACAAGGTATCACACCAACCATCCAATCCATTTAAATCTGCATGAAACTTATCTTCTTTAAGCTCAAAAACCATCATTCACATGTCACCCTTTGAATTTATCTACATAGAAACCCTCCTGGCTTTGCAGTCTCACCACATATTCCATGTGGCACCACCTAATTCACTGGGACCTCTGCCACCTCCTCATCCTACTTGGCCCTGCCACTTGTGAGTCTGCCACATGTCAGCACCCATGCCATCGCACTATTTGACTGGACCAGTCGTGACTTGGATGGTGCCATAATGACATGCTGACACATGTCACCCCTCAACCATGTCATCTCCATATAGACCCACAAAATTTCCTCCCTGCCCACCAGCTGGCTGCCACTAACCGCCACTTAACTGCTTGGCCTCAAACCACAGACCAAAAAACAACATACCTTTCGATACTTAACTGCTATAGGTTTGGATATAAAAACACTAAGTCTCTTCACCGCACAACCAAAGTGGGATAAAGGATTTAGACTATTTCAAGCACAAAATGAACTAGTGAGGGCACCGATGATTCACTAGTTGTTTCCAACCCTTTTTGACTGTGTATAGACAATCCAAAGGAAAAAAAATTGGATCCCCCATCCCTCTACAATGGTAGAAACTGGAAAAACACCACGTAAAGCTTCCAAAATACCAGACTCCTTCCATGAAAGAGCTTGAAGCTCTGCAAAAATTTAAAGATGGTACTCACCAAAATGAGTACCAATAGTACTAATGTGTATTGCTGGAAACATATAGTGGGAGAGTTCCCTCTTAGTTGTAACTCAAAGGTAGAAGATACCTCCTCTTTCCTCCACATTCCAACCTTTATTTGAAAGGAGTTTCCAGCCATATATTATGAGGGTAGATCATTCATTTGCATCAAATAAATATTCCTTTTAATTGAGGGAAGTGTGCTTACCTATTTATTGGTGCTGACTATTCAATAGTCCCTATCTTATTACAACTTCCATAGTCTTGAATCTTATAAGGTACATACAAGACATCTAATTCAATTCGCATTGTTTGAAATAACATTTAAGTACACTAATAGTTGTTTACCAGAAGATTGAGTCACTGTAAACAACTAGAAAACATATAAAATACGGTTAACCTGGCCTCCTGATTTTGAGGAATTGATCTAATGCATGTCTTAATTTTGAGGAATTTTTTTATATAAAAAAAATGTTGAGAAAATATCAAATCAACACTATTTGCATCCAAATCGCTTTCCTAGGGAATAATTACAGATCAAACTATCTATAAAAGCCTTGGTAACGAAGTTGTTAACAAAATGGACACTGGTAGAGTAGTTGCATGGTAAAGCAAGTTATTTCTGCAAACAATTTTAAAGTCGTTCAATTTTAATGTTATAATATAGTCATATTGTGAAGGGGAAAAATTAATTGAAATCACTCTTCATTATTGTGTACTAGGAATTCTTCTATTTGTTGGGAGAAAGCTCAAACATAAAAATATTAGTGGGTTAGCACATAAGATCGATTCAAAAGAGCATGTAAAAGAGCAAGCAAGCAACAAAGAACTCAACATAACATCAGATTGAGCTGAAAATAAGTAGCCATGCACCCTATTTTACTCATTTTGATTTTCTCTTCTTGATAGGATGCAGGTGTGCTCTCTCAAACACACAAAATACAATGGATCCCAATGCAAAATGCAAGATTGATAAGATGAAAGAATCCAAGAACTAGTATGGAAAACTAGTCTTAAATCCTTCCCAAAAGATGATGCTCAAATTGATATGCAAGCTATAAGATTGAAAGTTATGATTCAAGAGCTATGCTATGAGATGAGAACCATGATTAATTTTAACCAAAAAGAACCTAGCATGTAATATCTAAGTGATTTAAGCATGAACTAATATCATATGAAAACACAAGAGCTAAAGATATGAACTCCTAAATGCAAAATAACATGATAAAAATGCAAAATTGAGAGATGAAAATATGAGAGGAGGTCTCTATTTATAGAATTTTTGGAGAGAGGAAGAGGCTTGGAGTAAGTGGCACCTATGTGGCATCCACATAAGAGCCACATAGGAGACACAAACTTGAAAAGATGGCCAATTTTGAGTCAAAGTTGGCATTTAATATTGAGTAGCTCAATATTTCAAAAGGGGAGACAAAGTTGTAAGAAGGAATTAAAAAGGAATGGGTGCCCATTTTGGAGAGAATTTCCCCATGTGGGTGAGCATTCCATTAGCCTTAAAAAGGTTAGGAATCACCCATTAAGCACAGTTAAAGGATAGTTAGGTGGGGAAGTATACTTAGGAAATGAGGTGATGGGAATAGGGTAGGAATAGGGTAGGCTTTATGGTAGGATTAATAGGTTCCTAGCTAGGATTTAGGGTATTATTCAAATCAAATTTGAATAAATTATGGTTTAGAAGAATTAGGAAAATGAAGGATTTAATAAATGTAAATTTATTAAAAAAGGGAATTTCATGACACAAATGTATTTAAATAAAATACATTAGAATAGTATTTACACTATTGATAAATACTAGAAAATGAAGCTATTTAATTGATAGAATTAAATAGTTAGAGGAATAAGAGAGAAAATAATATTAATAAAAATATTAATATTTTTGGACGTCTACATTTTGTCCCTCTTTGACGTGGCATCACAAGTGACATTTCATCAAAGACAA
The DNA here is from genome assembly GCA_018584345.1 of Thuja plicata. Lineage (NCBI taxonomy): Eukaryota > Viridiplantae > Streptophyta > Pinopsida > Cupressales > Cupressaceae > Thuja > Thuja plicata. The sequence goes on along the minus strand of MU224135.1, from coordinate 82,947 downwards.
AAAAATGAGTTGCCTTAGAGGAAGAGGTTTTTAGGAGTCATGCTGAAGCAACGACGGTATGGGGTTGTGCCCCCTCAAGAAAAGAACACAACAAGGACAATGTTGTGGGATGTTCTCAAAAAAGGATGCAACGGGAGAGAGGAAAGGAAGGAGGAAATAAATAGAAGCCTTCTGAAATGCAATTAAAAATGCAGCTAAGAATGCAAACACAAATAAACGTAAATGCAGCTAAATGAGCATTGGGATCTATTTGTGTGAAAAATATGGAGAGCATGTCCAATTTTGATATTGCAATAGGAGGTATGCATCAGGTGTTAGAAAATACAGATGACAAGATTCCTTTGTGTGGACTATATGCTCAAACAAAAGCACACTGCAAAAGATACATGTATCAGTAGCAACCAGTCACAACACACCAAGATATAGTAGATCAAGGTAGTGGTGAGTAGGTGTAAACTGACACAAAAGATAAAATTAATAAAGAAGGCCTCATGACCAAGCAATCATTCAGTCCAAATTTCTTGCCATGAATAGGATTGATGTGATGAAAGATTTGATAAGCCGACGCTGGAAGGATGCATCCTGATGGGAAAAGATTGGATTGTGATTTGATAAAAGAGATATTCACTGGCAAAAGCTATGAACAGGATGGAGAGAAAGGACAATCGGTTGCAAAATTGATTTGGTACAAAAACTGGGGCATAGTTTCATGAGTCGAAACATTGTTGAAAATGAAGATCTAGAATGAATCAGAAAGAATGAAGTGTTTATTGCATGATTTTTGAGAATATTTGATGTTTTTGGCATTTTTGGAATGTTTGAATTTTTCACGATTTTTAAATGTTTTTGGTATTTTATGCGTATTCAAGCTTTACAATAGGATGATATATACAAAAATATACACGGGGGGGGAATAGGGGGGAAATTTCAAGGAAACCGGTGGCTATAAGAGGGTCAGCGGGGCTTAAGGAAGGTCGTTTGTGAATAGTGAATAGTGAAATCAGAGCTCTGTAGTGAAAAGATGGCTGACAAGAGGATGAAGGGGTAGCTGGGAGAGTGTGTGCATACACATGGGAGGCCTGCCGAGTGACTGGTACCGGTGAGTGAGCTATCTGAGACCTCAAATTTATTATTGGTGAAGTTATTTATTGCTTTGGGGGGGTGTAGGGGTCATTAATGGGGGAAAAAGGGATTTCAGACCAGAGACACTGGTTCTCAAACCAATGTCTGAGAGGACGCTGATCCCTAGATTGACATCTTCAGAGACGCTGATCTCCGGATCAGCATCTCCAGAGATGATGGTGCCAAACAGGAATCTTCAAAGATGCCAGACTGAGACCTACATCTTCGAAGATGACGGTCTGTAGGAACAGATGAAGGAGACACCAGTGTATGAACCGACATTTCTGGTTGAACCGGCGTCTGCGCCAAAAAGGGAAAATGCCGAGAGGGAGGAAAATGGAGGGACCTGACGAGGGCCAGGGATGGGTCGGCATAAGACCTAGGGACAAGATGCCCCACTTTGGGAAGGTTTAGACTAGGACTAGAAGAAAAGGTGACTGACATGGTGGATTTCTAAAATTCTCGCAAGAGCGATTCCCACCATTGGGATCGTGAGAGCATTGGCCTCCTACCATGGAGTTGGAGTCACAACTTATGGAGGATGACTGGGGGTTATTAGCTATAGTCGGGTTGGACTATGTGCCCAATTGGCCTAGGCTATAGGTGCATAATGGGATGATGACCGCATTGATCGAGCGGTGGCACAGTGACACCAACACCTTTCACTTGCCTACTAGAGAGGCTACCATCACTTTGGAGGATGTCTATGGATCCTTTGGATACCCATCTGAGGGGTGATTCCTCGGTACTGGTTGGAGGATAGTGACCATTATATGGAGATTGATTTTAGGTGGCCGATGAGGCAGATTCTGACATACCAGACTTGGATGCCCTAGCAGCCAATAGTTGATAGGAGATTGCAGTGGATGGCTCTTTATCTGGTGGGATTGATCAAGGGACGCATGTTAGCTGATCTGGCAGGACATGGTTTTGGCATGGGATGGTCATGGGTGCTAGCACAGATTCTAGAGGAGGGGACTTCTTATTTCTGGGGTTATGTTGTCTTAGGACAGCTATACCACAATCTACACATGGCTATGTACCGCGAGACATGCAACATGGGTACCGGAGTGACCTTGATGTTAGTGTGGGCTTGGGAGCACATTGTAGTGTTTTGGCCTATGAGATTTTGGGAGTCATGATAGCCTAGGGAGCCCTATGCCTACAGATACAGGCTTCCCTTGAGATACACCTCCGTCGGCGAGACTGGATATTGGCGGCAACTCTTAGATGAGGTATAGGTTTTCTGTTGGACCCCATACAGACTATGCAATCCATGGGGGGCTATGGACTAGGCAGAAGGAGTAGAGGAGAGGTTTGAGGACTTTCTATACCTATCATACTTTTCAGACCGATTACTTTCTACTAGGGAGGACCATCCACCATATAGAGAGGTACAGATCATCTAGGGTCATGTGACAGTTTGGGCTGTAGTAGAGAGTGGTGGCAGAGGATGCCTTACATCCTCATGTCACCAGGGAGGTAGGGACATGGGGGAGGTATACAGATGCTCTCATAGTGAGGGCATCCTAGAGGGACATGGTACAGATTGATTTTATGGCACATCCTGACGTCACAGATGCAGGGATGACCCTGGAGTACACAGCATGATGGGCTACGCACACACCATTGAGACTGACAGACCCAGCTCAGGTGGCTACTCATGAGCAGCCAATAGGGGACATGGATGTGGATGACAGGAAAGATATCGAGGATGCCCCAGAGACCTCGGCAGCAGGTCAGAGGAGGAGGCCACAAAGATGGGTGAGACCTCGAACAGAGGCACGGGCAGGGGCAGGACAGGATCAGGGGCCATAGGGGCCCGCTGAGGCATTCGTAGCTCATAGTGATGTGAACAGGTTAGGTAGGGAGGCATCTCACTATCATGCCTTATATCATCAGCTAGTTCTCGAGGGATAGAGATGAGATTACTCAGAGAGGTCTCATTCTTAGAGCACAGTGTAGACTTTGGCATCGCAGGGATCAGTGGGGATGCCACCACATCCACCACCAGGGTAGGGAGGTGGATCATCACGGTAGCTGGTATGATTTGTCAGAGGATCAAATGACACATAGTTTTGCATTTTTTGAGATATACATGTATATGGGCACCGAGGTGCACATGATGTATTTTAATGACAGACATTGATATATATATATATGATTGATGAGGACTCTTATGATGCATATGATGTATGATCTATATGATGTGTTGATGCATACACCTATATGATTACTAACATTTTATGCTTGCAGGATGTGATGCATATGTATGTCACATTATGTATGCAGGATGGTTTCATGATTATGTATATATGATGTATGAATTATGCAGGATGGAGGATGCTTATATATATGATATACTGACGTGTGTGGATGCAGGATGTGATGTGTTTTTATGATGTATGCAATATATATGTCAGTGTTTTATGAATATGTATAGGAATTCCAGATGAACCTAAATTATGTTTTAACAAATGAAAGACTAAAATGAAACTAAATGAATTGATTATGCAAGTGGTACATGAATCTAAATGTTGTAACAATGTGAGATGATAAAAATGGATGAATGCAAGATGAACCTAAAATGGATGAACTATGCAAGATGAATTAACAATGCAAAATAATGAACCTAAAATGGATTAACAATGCAAGATGATAAAATGAATCTAAAATGAATTTAATCTAAAATGGATTTAACAATGCAAGATGATAAAATGAATCTAAAATGAATTGAATCTAAAATGGATTTAACAATGCAAGATGATAAAATGAATCTAAAATGGATTTAACAATGCAACATTATAAAATCAATCTAAAATGGATTTAACAATGCAAGATGATAAAATGAATCTAAAATGGATTTAACAATGCATTCTAAATAATGGATTAATAATGCAAAGTTCTAAAATGATACTAAGTATGTGAGTAAATGACTGACTTGATGAATAATGCAATTTAATAATGGATTTAACATGATGAACAATGTGACTTGAATGATGGATCTAATGCAATCTAATGATGAATCTAATGACTCTAATGAATCTAAAATGATGAATAATGTAACTGAATCTTAATGAACAATGATAGATGCAATAATGATACTAGAGGCAACAGATGAAATGGATGAAATGGGACTCACATATTTTGTTGTGTGTGTCACAATCAATTGATAAACTAGACGGGTGGACTATGGAGGATCGGGCAGGGAATGTTACCAGGATAATGACTCTGGATGTTAGCGTGGTGGTGAGAAGATTGAATGTGTCATGAATGTACAAGGATCAAACTAAGTGATTAATTACAAGCAATTGACTACAATGATTATGTACAAAGGTTGCTGCCGAGATTTGATTGGAGCCTGTTGTTTGTATTGATGCACGTGATAGTGTAGTATGTTGATTGATTAGTTCAAGAGGAAAGATACATCCTGCGAGAACCTACAGATGACAATGATCTAGATTTAAGTTAATGAGAGGAAGGATACATCCTCAAGACTCATTTCCAGAAAGATGGGACTTGCCAAGTTGATTGATCAAATGTGTACTGCAAGAAAACTATAGAACCAATGTAGGATTTTAATAGTGCAACTGTATTGTACAAGGAGCAACATAGGACACGAGTAATATATAGGACTAAAGCTCAGGGTTTGGGGATAGTACTGTTCAGGCTTAGAATTGTCACCCTAAATCAGGCATTAAGTCTTCATGGCAATTCTATCTGACAATGGAAACTTCCTCTAGCTGTGGGTGAACTATGAATGACGAAGAGTCTCCAGATTCTAGGCTAGCTCCCATTTTGTATGGAATATCACCTCCTGATGGAAAACTAAATTGGGAAAAGGGAGAAAGATTTAAAATTGAAATTGCATGAATAAAACTCGAAAAGGTGATACACCAAATAAATTCAGATCTCTTAAAGCTTCAAACTGACACTCATGTAACACACCTTAGTGATCTATGCACTATCATTCACTGTCCAATACATAGGCTAATTAGAAGGCCACAACTAGGGTTTAACCACAAGTAGTAATCTTACTATTAACAACATGCAAATTCTGTAAAAGGCTTATTTTCTGGAATCTAGAATAGGGAATGATATAATCCACTAATCCATATTTCAGATGAATTACACTTGAATGCAAAAAATTGAAAAGGATTTGAACAAATGATCACAAAGTGTATGAAAAGTGGGGCAACTATATTCTTCTCAAAATCTGTATGAATTTCAGAATAATGGCAAGGAATACATGCATCCTCTTGCACAAAATCAAAATCACAAGCGTGAACTCACACTGGATACAAAAGTTTAAATAGACAGCTATAGGAAATAGAAATTCACTAATGCTCCTCTCTCCACAATCTTGACCCCCTAAACATGAAGCTCATTCCTTCACTAAATAGCCAACATGGCTTATTCAAAAAAAATATTCCCTCCAAAAACCCTCCATGATAAAGATCCCCTAAACTATAGGGACAAATTAACACCCTAAATCAAAACCCTAAGTTTTGAACCCCTAAGTTGATAGATAAGAATATATCTTATTACAAACTTTATCAACTTTTACCTATTCAAATACATGACATTTGAACCACAAATGCATTACAACCTTATTTGAAAACACAAAAACCTAACCTCAAAGGGATGAAACCCTTATCCAATCGGCATCATAATTAATCCTAACTCTATCGACACCATACCACTGTAATTGATGCAACTGTAGTTTGTTTGGTCACCATGGTTTGTTAGTCAACTTGACCATCTTAGTTTGAAGGGACAGTTTTGAGACTTCATGGCACTAAAGGTACCATCGTGGCAATATGGAGGGAATGTCGATGCAATGGGAACTACAACTACATTTACTCCATCTGACAGTGGATTTCAAATGTGAGAAAAGCACAATGCATTTTCATCAATTTCATTTGTGAGTTAGGGTTTTTGCTTTGTGGCACCGCCATGTTGAATCTAGAAACCATGATCTCTGCAATGTATCCACCTCCATTCTGTGGAGAAACTCTAGTTTCATGAACTTTAGGAGGAAGAAAAAAGGTAGTTTTATGTTTGACGTAACACATAGCATCTTTCTGTTGTATTTCCTTCAATAAAGGCTGCGGCTTTTGGTATTCTTTTGCATGAGCTTGGGCCTCACAGTGAGTCAACTCCAGTCTTGATAAATGCTGGAACACTCAGTAATGTAGTTTCTTTAAGCCAAATACAAATGGTGTTGCAGATTTACTTGTAACTTGGGTTTTGAAGTTTTAGCTTGACCACTATCGTGGGCTTTGAATGAATGAAGCCATGATTGTTTGAGTTACCCATGAAGCTCGGCCCTCACTGCTGCATATGGATAAAACTTTGAATTAGAACACCTCTCACCTGTGGCCACCACTACAAGTTTGGAATGATTTTGAACAGTGGCTGAGGTGTCAAGCCCATAAAACTTGGTTTTGAATTGGGGATACCTTAGTCATAGTTTCAGACTCATCCCTAGTTCATAGTGCGACATGGATCAACACCACTGCAAGTCTCGGAGTGATCTTGAACTATGGGAGAGGTGTTTGAGTTACCAATGAGCTCGGTCTTGAACTGGGGATATCTCTTCCACAGTTTCAGACTCATCCCCCCTTCGTAGTGTACCATGAGATTGGAAGAAATACCACAAACTTTGTTGTTTGTCTTTTGCATGTTGAGGTTTGTCTTGAAAGTGTCAAGAATTATCTTTGGCTTCCTCCTTCAGAGACGCAGGTAGTAGACCAAGCTATGACTGAATCACCTTGACCACCATGTGGGTTCTCTTCAGTAAAAATGTAGCTTATGACTGAAAGATGTGGTAGCAACATTCAGTTTTGAGATATGACATCTTTCAGTCATAAGCTTCATGGTTTTTTTGCAAGCTGATTAAAACCATGACTGAAAGTAAAATGACAAGGCAAAAAGCCATATTGCATACACAGATAAGTTCATTTTCTCTGTCGTATGTTTGTACTTTTATTCATGGCTTGGGTATATTTGTATCTTTGTTTCTCTAATTTTTCCTCTCCTTTACTGTCAACATATGCAGATTCAAATAAAAGGAAACCATTTTACTGATTTAAATAGAAACTCGCTATCCCTTTGGCTTGATTTATAAGTCCTCATACTTGAATACATCTTGGGGCTTTTCAACAGATAAGTAATCATCGTTATTTTGCTTACTTCTTTTTGAATTGCAACACAAAAATAGTGATGCACTGTTGTAGTCAATAATCACTGCTATTATTAGGCTCTACTAGATATCGACTGTTGTCAAATACATTTAAATGGCTTTCAAACTAGTTTTTTGTTTACTGTCGAGCCCATCACTGTAGCACTACTTAATGCTAAACTTTGTTGTTATGCCCACATGCTTTTAAAGATGCATAAATAGTTGACCTTTTTTTGTTTTTTGCTTGTCTAGATTTTGTAGTAAAACACGAGTTTCATGAATGTTAAATGCTTTTAAAAGACATTTCTCTTGCTGTCATTGAATACAAAATTGTAATAAGCATAAAAAAGATGCTTCCCTATTTGAGCTGAACATTCACTATCTAAAACAACCCTGCACTGTTATCATGAATGACCAACTTTTGTTAAAACAACAGTATGAAATGTATTTCTGCATAAAGACACTTTCTTTTGAAACTTTGCTTGAAGGTATGAAACTACATTTTTCAGAACCATTAAACATGACATCATCTGATCAACCTTCTGGATATTCTATGATATTATATTCATTCATGCTTGTCTTTTGTATGTGTAAACCCATGTTGTTTTGAGATTGTTAATCTCTATCCTTTACTTGCATTTTTTCACATTTCTTGTTATACATCATTTCTTTTGAAAATTCAGCTCTTAAACATGAACATAACAGCATCATTATGTCATAGAAAATATGCTTGATCATCAGGCCTATGTTTTTTCAATATTGATATTCAAAAGTGAACTTTTAATTGTTGTCTGAAAGCATGAAGATGTACTTACTGTAACAACATTTCTCAAACTCTCTTCTTTTCATGAAAGTAGTGGACTTTAGATTCTTTCAATTCTGCATTTCTCCACATTTCTTTGTTCATGTGCCTCCTATAGAATCTTTTGAACTCCTTCATGTATCTGCATCTTATCCTTCTTATACATGAGTAGTAACCTCCTAAGATGTAAACACTCCCCTTTTCATGTAATGACTTATGTGAAGTTCGAGCACGGGCTCGTGACATCCACTGCATTATTTTCCCTGCTTCCTGCATTCAATCATACATATCTGCCCATTTGCACACAAAAAACTGTTTAATTTATTAGGTCATCAAATCATATGCATCAATTAACATTTTTGAGTGAATGTATACTAATATGACATTCACTCATGAGTGTTGGTTGGTTTGTATCATTTGTTGAACTAGTAAGTTAACCAAATTCTGAAAACAAGTTTCTCAGATGATATGCTAAGTTTTCTCAGATATCTGATTTGATAGAAAAGAATAACATATATCAAAGTGATCATAAATAGTAAAAGGTTTCATGTTTGGGAACAAGTCCCTTTACTACTATTTTTTAGATACTATGAATGAATGTTTTCTTGTTACATTGATTCCATCAGATTGATATGCAGCTTTAGAAGAACTGATTGTATGTTGTTTGTGTTGCATGTATTGCTTAGATCGAGCGGGATCTAACACCCCACTTTCTTCTCCTGATGCAGGTAAACCCTAAGAGACCTAAATGCAGGTGCAGAAATTAACCAAGAACCATGGAGACCTAAATGCAGATGGAGAAATCAACCAAGAACCATGGAGACCTAAATGCAGATGCAGAAATCAACCACAAGGAAATACATGGGAGCCTTACTCCATACTTTCAATTATGCCTTCTATTTTGTAATGTACTATTATTGACATAAAAAGAAAGATGAAACAACACTTGTACCATACATTCAGTTTTAATGCACAATGTAATTGATCAATTATAATTTAGAAATTCTTGAATATGATCAACTCTTCGAGTACAAATAATAACTTCTGAAAATGAATGTAGTGGTAGAATGTTTATTAATAATATCTGAAGGATAATATTAATGGGACTCTTCAAAAATGCAATTTTTTCCTATTTGTGGTTACTTTGATGCAATGCTGGAAACTAGGATAACAATTTTGGCGACCTCTGCTAGATGTCTGCCTTCTAGACACAACCCTAGACCTTTATCCTTGGGCAATAGAGTTAGGAAACCAGAAACCATGAATGCAAACATTTATTAAAATGAAAATTCAGCTATCCTAGACCAAAGAAACCTAAAGACCTAAGCAGCCTAGAGACCTATGTGCTTGGTCAACACTTATTGAAAATGAAACCTAGACTAAAACCTAATCCTGAAAGAAAAGCTTGAGGTGTATTCCATTAATTGGAATTTTCAAAACTTCTCCATCATTTGTGGACAATGGATAAGCATTATTTTCTCTACAGGCTGTAATAACAAAAGGGCCTGCCCAAAAATTGTCAAATTTATCATGCTGCCCTGGCCTACTTTTTAGTACATCCCACCTGAGTACTAGATCACCTTCTTTGTAATCCCTGAATGTATCCTTCTTTTCAAAAGACTTCTTAGTTTGTTCTTGAATTAATTCCATAGTTTCAAAGGACCTGTTTCTCTCTTCCTCCAACTGTAATAAACCAGCATACCTCAAGGAAAGGGAATCACCTTTTTCAAAAAGCAACATTTGATTAGCTAGCTGTAATGCAAGAAATTCTGTAGATATGGGTAATCGGGCCTCTTTTCCATAAACAAGAACATAGGGTGAATTCCCAATTACCTGCTTAGGTATAATTCTATCCAACCACAAAGCTTCCTTCAACTTAGAATTCCAATCTCTTTTGTTTCCTTGCAAGGTCTTCTTGATGATCCTAATTAGGTTTTTATTGGTAGACTCTGTTAGACCATTACCCTGTGGATAGTAATTAGAAGAATTTCTCAAATAAATACCATTCTTGACAGCCCATTCGGTTATAGATGATCCCACAAAAGCCAAGGCATTATCTGATACTATGGAGTGAGGAACTCCAAACCTTGTAATAATATCATCATAGAAATTCAGAACAACATTTCCAAAAGATTCTTTTAGTGTAATGGCCTCAGTCCACCTAGTGAAATAATCTATAGTAGTTAAGATCCATTTATGCCCTGCACTAGAATTAGGTTTTATTAGGCCAATAAAGTCCACTCCCCACTTGTTGAATGGTTGATCAACAATGATTGGTTTCAGAGGCAATGCTGCCAACCTTTGTTTTCCTGCAAACAAAGCACACTGTTGGCATCTCCTTTCCCATGAATGAGCATCTTTGAATAAATCTGGCCAATAATAGCTAGCTCTTAGAATTTTCCATGTTGTAGTTTTGGGGCTGAAATGCCCTTCACAAGATCCGTCATGAAATTCAGATAAAATCTTATTCTGATCAATATAATCTATACATCTAAGAAGCATACCGGAAAGATCTTTCCTATATAGAGTGTTATCAATTAGCACATAAGGAATAGATTGGAGCCTGAAGTACCTTCTTTTAGCTCTGTCAAGATGTATTGGATACTGACTAGTTTGCAGAAAACTAGTCATATCTGTTAACCAAGATGCTGAATCGTTAATCGGTATAGAATTACCTTGGGGTAAAATGGCCGCTTCAGTTGTTTTAACTTGATCCTCTCCTTCTGTCATTTGAGCACATAAGCCTTTCCCTCTAACCAGCTTGGTTACATGAATTTGTACATCATACTCCATGACTTTAGTTATCCACCCTGCCCTCTTTTCACTGACATCTTTATTTAACAGAAATTATTTAATACTAGGGTGTGCAATCATCAGATGTATCTTGTTCCCAGCCACCATATGTTTGAATTTATTTAAGGCTTTTATAATAGCTAATACATTCTTTTCTACAAAACTGTATCTTCCCTCATAATTATTCATACCTTTACTAAAAAAGGCTACTGGCTACTCCTGTCCTTCCTCATTCTTTTGCACCAACATTGTTGAAACTGTGTCAATACCACCATAAGCATATAAAAAAAAGTCCTTGGAGAAGTTAGGATTAGCCAAAGTAGGGGCTGAAGATAATGCATGTTTAATTTTCTCAAAACTCTCCTTTCCCTCAGTAGTCCAGCTAAAAGGCACATTCTTTTTTAACATAGAAGTCAAAGGTTTTAATAAATTTGCAATATTAGGAATAAAGCGCCTAACAAAATTTATCCTTCCAATAAAACTTTGCAATC
>MU224135.1:42220-71464 GCA_018584345.1 Thuja plicata | reverse complement strand
CCTTCTTTAGACACTTGGTACCCCAAGAGTTTGCCTTCATGTACTGCAAAAATAGACTTTTTTGGATTAAGAGAGATTCCAAACTCTCTACATCTCTGTAATATTTGTTTCAAATGATCTATGTGCTAGTTTGTAATTTTGTTGTAAATGGTAACATCATCCAGATATACTAGAACAAAATTATACATCAAATTTTTGAAAGCCATGTCCATTTCTTTTGAAAAAGTAGCCCCTGCATTTGATAGACCAAATGGCATTCTTTTGTAAGCCATTGTACCCCATTTAGTGGTAAAGGTTGTTTTTAATTGATTAGATTCTTTAACCAAAATCTGGTTATATCTAGAATATCCATCCAAGAGTGAGAATCTGTCAAAACCTAAAACATATTGAAGGATCTATTCCATGGAAGGAAGAGGATGTCTATCCTTCAGAGATGCCCTATTTAGGTCTCTAAAATCTACACAAATTCTTATCTCTCCATTTTTCTTTCTTACTGGAACTAGATTGGAAACCCATGATGTATGCTTTATTGGGAATACTATACCTCCATCTAAGAGCTTTCTTAGTTCTTTCAGCATTAAAGGTTCTAGTTTGGGGTTTATGGGCCTTTGCCTTTGCCTGATTGGTTTTGCATTTGGTTCTAACTCTATGGTATGTTGAGTCATTTGAGGATCAAACCCTTTTAAATCAACATAATCCCAAGAAAATACATCACTATATTCTCTGAAAAGATCAATAAAAAATTATTTTTCTTTGGGAGAGTTTATTTTACCAACCTTTAGATATTTGTCTCTAAAGATCTCCACCTCCTCATAATGATCTTCTTTAACTAGAAAACTAGTTTTACTCTTCCTGAATTGATCATCTAAGTTGAAGGTTGATTCCAGGCTGACCAATCCCCTCAGAAGCTTGTTACTCTTTAGCTGGATTACTTGATTCTCCATTTGATGATCATATTTACCATCTTTAGAGGCTATAAACCCTTTAGCTTCTGTTATAAAACTTAAGATGTGTTCATCAGTATTGAAAACTTGCCAATTAGAATCATTATCCAGAATAGATGGCCTTGCAACAATTTTAACATGTGACTAGTCTAAAATCAGTCCTTTATTTTCTATAATTGTAGCATGTGCACCAATACCAGCCAATCTGTCAGCATGCATATTCTTCCTTCTAGGTATGGAAATAAGATTGAAAGCATCAAAATCTTCCAAAATGTCAGACACTCTTGATTTATACAGCTTTAAGACATCATTCTTAACAGTATTAATTCCTCTCACCTGCCTTACTATCAGCTCACTATCTCCAAATGCCTTTAAACATTTGATTCCCCTTTTCCTAGCCCACTCCAAGCCCTGGATCAAGCTCTCATATTCTACTATATTATTAGAACATGGGAAAGATAACTTGTAAGCAACATAAAATTTATCACCATGAGGTGATACCAACATAACTCCTGCACCAATACCATCTTTATTCTTTGATCCATCAAAATATAGATCCCATAGTTGGTTAGATAATTCAGATTTAGTACATTTATCTTTAACCAGATTAGGAATAATTGAATCAGATTCTAACATTACATAATTACCAAAATCAGCATCAAACACATCAATATCTTGATCACTTCTAGCTGCCCATTCATCTAGGACAAAATCAGGATATCCTTTAGTTTGTGTGTTGTAAGATGAAGTCTCATTGATTTCATATGGATCCATGATCACACAACTTGCATTGATGGGGCTAGGATTATAAGGCTCTATATGATCTTTGGCTCATAACTCTAATTTTATGGTCACCTTCGCACCATATCTAGTTTTGAAATATAGATGAGACCAATCTGATGAGAAATATCCATCTATCTTGGCTGTGAAGTCTCTTGATAAACATAGAGCAAAGTAAGGTGGTAGATCTATGACAAAAATATCTTGAGAAATGGAGAAGTTTGGGCATGAGTGCAAGGTTAAACTTGCATTTTTAACAACTCCTACTATTTTAACTAAAGAACCATCAAGTTGGACAAATCCTTTCTCAAGAGGCTCATATTTTAAATCCAATACATCAGCTATGCTCTTTGGCATGACAATGCTGGTTGCACCACTGTCTACCATGCAATTATGCACCAATTTGTTCACAATAATCAAAGAAACATAGAAGGGAGGAGGCTTAATATTTGCATATTTCTTACCCTCCTTTTCAGTCATCTTCTGCATATTTGCTGGCTTTCTTTCAACTAGTATTGCTGATTGATTTAAATCTGTAGCCTTTTTACTTGTACTTTTGACTGTTGCATCTTACCTATCTTCTTTTCCTCTTTAATTACTTAATCATGCACTTTAGAAGGCTCTGAATTGGCCATGACTACTCTTGGAGGTGATTTACAGCTTGATGTGGAAGTGTTGTCCCTTTTGACAACTCCTCTTTTAACAAATTAGTTTGCCCTAGAATAGCTAATGAATCCCACATGGAAATTGAAACATTCATCTTTTTCATATTATCAACAATGTTATAAGGAATAGAAAATTGTACCTTCTGAGGAGACTTACTAATATTCTAATCCGATTATTTTTGATAATGTGTTTCTCTATTGGTATGAGAAGAGCTCCCTTTTAGGATTGAAATTGGTGGAATGACTGATGATTGATTTGTATCAGCAATCCTAGGAGTCGACTACTCTAATTCTAGAGCTCTCTTCTTGGCTCTTGTGTTTGCTGATATGGATGAATCATCATTTACTCCACAGAACTCTTCCTCTTGCCAATTGAGGAATGCACTGTCAGGAGCAGTTGTGTCACAATGTTGCTGAGCCTCTTCAGTGGATACAGTAGGTTGTGAATCTATTACACTTTGAACCATTAAGGCTTGATTGATCACTCCATTAGTACACTTAGACTAATTGTGTTGTTCATTATAGGGATAACACCATTCATAATCTGCAGCAAGGTTATTTTGGCTAGGGACAATATTCCTAACAACATTGAGAGGTGCTAGATTGTAAGGCCTATAAGGCCTTTGATTCCAGTTTTGCCTATTTGCATTATTATTTCCATGATACTATTGCTTTTTGCTTTGATAACTGGGATGATTAGGCTACCAAGATGAAGAACCAGAAAATTGACCTTGAGTATGGGCTATTGGATGACTTTGTTGTCTTTTCAAGTTTACCAGTTCATTCCCAAAAGTTTGTAGCAAGCTCTCAATCTTTTGTTGACTATTTTTTATGCTTTGCAATTCACTAGCAGGAACAATAGGCATAATTTCCTCACTTTTGTAAGACGGAAACGTAGCTAGAGGTGGGACAACTAGTGGCATATTGGATTGGATGTTAGGAAAATAGGGCATGGGTGGCCTAGGAGCTATCTTTCCTGCCTGAATGAGACTATTTTCTGCCCTTATTGCAATCTCAAAAGCTTGAGGTAAAGAATTCCCTCCCATTGACTAGATCATTATTGAAATATCACTATTTAATCTTTTAAGAAAGTACAAGAATGCATACTTGGCAGAGGGTCTTACCATGGTAGGGATCCTATTCCAAGTTTTCTAAAATTTGAGATTAAATTCACTTAGCTCTTCTTGTGGAGCCCTATTAATAGTAGTTAGTTGTTCTACCAGAGACAGATTGTCAGATTTGTCCTCAAAAAACTTGGAAAGCCTTCCCCCAAAAACATCCCATGTAGCAATAGAATTTACTAGAAGATTTTTGAACCAATCAAGAGCTTTACCTTTAAGTGATGCAACCAGTAGCTTCATAGCCACATCTTCCTCCGTGACATCATGGACATTGCACAAAGATGCAATATCTCTGGTGTGTTGAATAGCTGTCACTTGACTTTCTTCGCTAAATGATGGCAAACCTTTTAAGGCAGCCAAGGGTATGTTGTTGTGATTTGCAATCTGGGGAGGAGTACCTTGATCAAAAGGGATGAATGATAGATTTATTTCCATTCTTGCAGCTGGTGGTTGTTTTTGCTAAATAGTAGTAATAGTGGCTTGAGTATGCTGAGATGCCTTCCTTTGGTAAGTCTTCAAATTCTAGGGATTCACTGCAGCAACACTTGTAGAAGCCCCAAAGACATAATTATCTATAAACAAATTCTCAACAGTTGGAAATTCTGATCCATAATGAGTAGGGTCGCTTAGATCTTCAGGAAGATTGATTTCTTCAATAATAACCTCAAGTTCCTCTAAATTTACAGCTTGATCTTCAAAAATGGGGTTAACAAATGAAGAGAAATTTGAATTTAATAGAGTACCTCTCAGATTTTGTGATGCTCTTCCACCTCTAGATGATCTCCCTTGCATTCTCTTAGAATTGTCACCCTAAATCAGGCATTAAGGCTTCATGGCAATTCTATTTGTCAATGGAAACTTCCTCTAGCTATGGGTGAACTATGAATGAGGAAGAGTTTGTGAATTCTAGGCCGGCTCCTATTTCGTATAGAATATCACCTCCTGGTACACAAATCCTTCCTTGTTTGATCTTGTTGGAGTTCTGCTCATTAAGATCCACACTAAGAGTTGAAACTAAAATTTAAAAAAACCAGAGAACTAACAGTTCAGAACTATGAAACAGTTCAAGGTCCCACCAGATGTGCCAAAAACTGTTCAGGCTTAGAATTGTCGCCCTAAATCAGGCATTAAGGCTTCATGGAAATTCTATCTAACAATGGGAACTTCCTTTAGCTATGGGTGAACTATGAATGAGGAAGAGTCTCCAAATTCTAGGTCGGCTCCTATTTGGTATGGAATATCACCTCCTGATGGAAAACTGAATTGGGAAAAGGGAGAAAGATTTAAAATTGAAATTGCATGAATAAAAATTGAAAAGGTAATACACCAAATAAATTCAGATCTCTTAAAGCTTCAAACTAACACTCACTTAACACACCTTAGTGATCTCTTCACTATCATTCACTATCCAATACATAGGCTAACTAGAAGGCCACGACTAGGGTTTAACCACAAGTAGTAATCTTACTATTAACAACATGCAAATTCTGCAAAAGGCTTATTTTCTGGAATCTAGAATAGGGAATGATACAATCCACTAATCCATATTTTAGATGAATTACACTTGAAGGCAGAAAATTGAAAAGGATTTGAACAAATGATCACAAAGTGTATGAAAAGTCGGGCAACTATATTCTTCTCAAAATCTGTATGTAGTTACATGTATGAATTTCAAAATAATGGCAAGGAATACATGCATCCTCTTGCACAAAATTGAAATCACAAGCATGAACTCACACTGGATACAAAATTATAAACATACAACTATAGGAAATAGAAATTCACTAATGCTCCTCTCTCCACAATCTTGACCCCCTAAACATGAAGCCCAATCCTTCACTAAATAGCCAACATGGCTTATTCAAAAAAAATATTCCCTCCAAAAACCCTCCATGATAAAGATCCCCTAAACTATAGGGCCAAATTAACACCTTAAATGAAAACCCTAAGTTTTTCACCCCTAAGTTGATAGATAAGAATATATCTTATTACAAACTTTATCAACTTTTACCTATTTGAATACATGACATTCGAACCCCAAATGCATTACAACCTTATTTGAAAACCCAAAAACCTAACCTCAAAGGGATGAAACCATTATCCAATCGGCATCATAATTAATCCTAACTCTGTCAACACCATACCATTCTAGTTGATGCAACTATAGTTTGTTTGGTCACCATGGTTTGTTAGTCGACTTGACCATCTCAGTTTGAAGGGACAGTTTTGATACTTTGTGGCACTAAAGGTACCATCGTGGCAACATGGAGGGAATGTCGATGTAATGGGAACTACAACTGCATTTACTCCATCTGACAGTGGAGTTCAAATGTGAGTAAAACACAATGCATTTTCATTGATTTCATTTGTGAGTTAGGGTTTTTTCTTTGTGGCGCCGCCATGTTGAATCTGGAAACAATGATCTCTGCAATGTATCTGCCTTTGTTCTATGGAGAAACTCTAGTTTCATGAACTTTAGGAGGAAGAAAAAAGGTAGTTTTATGTTCACCGTAACATAGAATCTTTCTATTGTATTTCCTTCAATAAAGGTCATGGCTTTTGGTCTTCTTTTGCATGAGCTTGGGCCTCACATTGAGTCGACTCTAGTCTTGAAAAATGCTGGAACACTCAATAATGTAGTGTCTTTAAGCCAAATACAAATGGCACTGCAGATTAACTTGTAATTTGGGTTTTGAAGTTTTAGCTTGACCACTATCGCGGGCTTTGAATGAATGAAGCCATGATTGTTTGAGTTACCCATGAAGCTTGGCCCTCACTATTGCATATGGATGAAACTTTTAAGTAGAACACCTCTCACCTGTGGCCACCACTGCAAGTTTGGAATGATTCTGAACTGTGGCTGAGGTGTCAAGCCCATAAAACTTGGTTTTGAACTGGGGATACCTCAGTCATAGTTTTAGACTCATCCCCAGTTCGTAGTGCATCATGGACCAACACCACTGCAAGTCTGGGAGTGATCTTGAACTGTGGGAGAGGTGTTTGAGTTACCAATGAATTCGGTCTTGAACTGGGGATATCTCTTCAACACTTTCAGACTCATCCCCAATTCATAGTGTACCATGAGACTGGAAGAAATACCACAGCCTCTGATGTTTGTCTTGAAAGTGTCGAGACTTATCTTTGGCTTCCTCCTTTAGACATGCAGGTAGCAGACCAAGCTATGACTAAATAATCTTGACCACCATGTGGGTTCTCTTCAGTAAAAATGTAGCTTATGATTGTAAGATGTGGTAGCAACATTCAGTTTTAAGATATGACATCTTTAAGTCATAAGCTTCATGTTTTTTCTGCAAGCTGATTAAAACCATGACCAAAAGTAAAACGACAAGGCAAAAAGCCATATTGCATACATAGATAAGTTCATTTTCTCTGTTGTCTGTTTGTACTTTTGTTGGTGGCTTGGGTATATTTGTATCTCTGTTTCTCTAATTTTTCCTCCCCTTTACTATCAACATATGCAAATTCAAATAACAGGAAACCATTTTACTGATTTAAATAGAAACTCACTGTCCCTTTGGCTTGATTTATCAGTCCTCATACTCGAATATTTCTTGGGGATTTTCAACAGATAAGTAATCATCGTTATTTTTCTTACTGATTTTTGAATTGCAACACAAAAATAGTGATGCACTATTGTAGTCAATAATCACTGCTAATATTAGGCTCTACTAGATGTCGACTGTTGTCAAATACATTTAAATGGCTTTCAAACTGCTTTTTTGTTTACTGTTGAGCCCATCATTGTAGCACTACTTAATGCTGAACTTTGCTATTATACCCACATGCTTTTAAAGATGCATCTATTGTTGACCTTTTTTTGTTTTTTGCTTGTCTGGATTTTGAAGTAAAACACGAGTTTCATGAATGTTAAATGCTTTTAAAAGACATTTCTCTTACTGTCATTGAATACAAAATTGTAATAAGAATAAAAAAGATGCTTCTCTATTTGAGCTGAACATTCACTATCTGAAACAACCCTGCACTGTTATCATGAATGACCACCTTTTCTTAAAACAGTAGTATGAAATATATTTCTGCATAAAGACACTTTCTTTTGAAACTTTCCTTGAAGGTATGAAACTGCATTTTTTAGAACCATTAAACATGACATCATCTGATGAACCTTCTGGATATTCTATGATATTTTGTTCATTCATGTTTGTCTTCTGTATGTGTAAACCCATGTTGTTTTGAGATTGTTAATCTCTGTCCTTTACTTGCAGTTTTTCACATTTCTTGTTATACATCATTTATTTTGAAAATTCAGCTCTTAAACATGAACATAACAACATCATTATGTCATAGAAATTATGCTTGATCATCAGGCCTGTGTTTTTTCAATCTCTATATTCAAAAGTTAACTTTTAACTATTGTCTGAAAGCATGAAGATGTACTTACTATAACATCATTTCTCTAACTCTCTTCTTTTCACGAAAGTAGTGGACTTTAGATTCTTTCAATTCTGCATTTCTCCACATTTCTTTGTTCATGTGCCTCCTGTAGCATCTTTTGAACTCCTTCATGTATCTGCATCTTATCCTTCTTATACATGAGTAGTAACCTCTTGAGATGTAAACAATCCCCTTTTCATGTAATGACTTATGTGAAGTTCGAGCACGGGCTCATGACATCCACTGCATTATTTTCCCTACTTCCTACATTCAGTCATACATATATGTCCATTTGCACACAAAAAAATGTTTAATTTATTAGGTCATCATATCATATGCATCATTTAACATTTGTGAGTGAATGTATGCTAAGATGATATTCACTCATGAGTGTTGGCTAGTTTGTATCATTTGTTGAACTAGTAAGTTAACCAAATTCTAAAAACAAGTTTCTCGGTTGATATGCTAAGTTTTCTCAAATATCTGATTTGATAGAAAAGAATAACATATATCAAAGTGATCATAAATAGTAAAAGGTTTCATGTTTGGGAACAAGTCCCTTTAATGCTATTTTTTAGATACTATGAATGAATGTTTTCTTGTTACATTGATTTCATCATATTGATATTTAGCTTTAGAAGAATTGATTGTATGTTGTTTGTGTTGCATGTATTTCTTAGATCCAACTAGATCTAACACCCCACTTTCTTCTCCTGATGTAGGTAAACCCTAAGAGACCTAAATGCAGGTGCAGAAATCAACCAAGAACCATGGAGACCTAAATGCAGATGCAGAAATCAACCAAGAACCATGGAGACCTAAATGCAGATGCAGAAATCAGCCACAAGGAAATACATGGGACCCTTACTCCATACTTTCAATTATGCCTTCTATTCTGTAATGTACTATTATTCACATGAAAAGAAAGATGAAACAACACTTGTACCATACATTCAATTTGAATGCACAATGTAATTGATCAATTACAATTTAGAAATTCTTGAATATGATAAACTCTTAGAGTACAAATAATAACTTCTAAAAATGAATGTAGTGGTAGAATGTTTATTAATAATATCTGAAGGATAATATTAAAGGGATTCTTAAAAAATGCAATTTTTTCCTATTTTTGGTTACTTTGATGCAATTCTAAAAATTAGGATAACAAGTACAACACATGGCCAATAATATACAAGATTATGTGTTCAAAAGTTCACGATATGAGATACGAAAATCTCTTTAGACCAGTGCGTATGATATGCGAACACCCAGGGAATATAGGAAATGTGGAGATTAATGGAGATGTGGTGTTGGTGATGGAAGGAAACAAGATTTTGATAGATAATGGAATGGTCCATTATTTGTCATGCCTGTTTCCAGGTTTTCATCATGCATACTTGTCCAAGGTGCCTGATTGCCAAGATTTCACCATTGGATGAAATTTTTCTCTTTATTTTTCTTTTTGATTTCTTTGGATCTTTTTGATTTTTTTGATATTGCTCAAGTACCTATTTACCAGGTTTTCACTGAGACAACCATTTTTTTCAGCTTCATTTTTTGCTTTTTAGAGATTTTTTCAAGACTGTATTACATTGTTTTTGTGCTTTCTTCGGGACTTTTTATACTTTTTTATGGATTTTCTCAGATAAATGGAATGAAAAACCAGCCGTCAGGCATAGAAGCACCTAAGATGAATGATGTTGATAGGATCATTCAATGGTTCTCCTTCTAGAGTGGAGAGTTGATATGCCCCAGAACTATAGCATGTAGTGACAACATATGGGCCTTGCTAGGTGACTTCAAACTTGCCTTTCTTTTCCTGATCTGTACCCACTTTCTAATTTTCCTTTAGCACAAGGTCCCCTACCTGGAGCTAGCGTGGGTGGACCTTCTTCTTATAGTTCCTCTTGAGTCTATTCTGGTAAAAAATAAGTGATCATAAGCTTGCTGGCACTTTAAATCTAATAGATCAAGTTGTGTGAGTTGTGCCACTCGGTAATCTTCATCATCGTTCAGGCCTCTTAGTGATACTCAAAGGGATGGTAGTTCAACCTCAATTGGTAAGACTGCTTCACCACCATAGACTAGGGAGTATGGAGTAGTGCCAGTAGGAGTATGGTAGGAAGTGAGATATGCCTATAGGGTGGGGTTGATCTGGAGATGCTAGTCATGACCAGTATCATTGCAAACTTTCTTGAGGATTTTGAGGATGGTTTTATTAGTTGCCTCAGCTTGGACGTTACCTTGCGAGAAATATGGACTAGACAAACGGGGATGGATATGGAGGCGCACACATAGATCACTGAGGTGTTGATTTGCAAATGGTGTACCATGATCTATGAAGATGGTGGAGGGTATGCCAAAGTGGCAAACAATGTAATAGAGGATGAATTTGGATATCTGGATGCCAGTAGTGAGTGTGAGTGGAATTGCTTCAACCCACTTTGTAAAATACAGCATTGCTGTGATTATGTACTTGTGGCCTTCAAAAGATAGGGAATTAATCTTACCAACGAGGTTAAAACCCCAATAAGAGAAGGGCCAAGGAGGTGCAATAGGTTTGAGGTCCTGAGCAGGAGAAAGAATTAAATTGGCATGTTGTTGGTAGGGTAAGCACTTCTTGACAAACTTACAAGCATCATGTTCCATTGTAGGCCAATATTACCCTGTGTGTAGAAGTTGCTTGGATAGGACCATGCCACTCGTGTAGGAACCATAGATTCTAGCATGTACCTCTTGTAAAGCCTGGGCGGCTTCATTTTCATCTAAACATCTTGAGAGCACATTGTGATAGCCTCGACGATAAAGAGTATTGGCTACGAGGGTGTAACAGGATGCTTTGCGAATAAAGTTTTGGCGTTCCGTTGTAGTGAGATGAGGGGATATGATACCATTTTTTAGGTAAGCTTGGATATCATGGTACCACAGAGATTGGGGACCAACCAAAACACATATGCAATTTGATTCATCATTCTCATAAGCAGGAGCATGAAGCTGCTCAACTAAGAATTTGTATTGTGTAGATTCATGAGGAATCTCCAAAAGGGAGCCAATTGTAGCCATTGCATCAGCAGCCTTGTTCTGCAAGCATGGTACCTATGTTATCTGTAGATGGAGGAAGTGTTCTTTTAGTTTATCAACCATCTCCTTATATGGCATCAATTTGTCATCTTTGGTTTGATACTCATTGAGGACTTGTTTGATGATGAGTTGGGAGTCACCAAAGACATGTATATCTGTGACATTCCATTCTATGGTCATGCGGAGTCTTGCGATTAGTGCTTCATATTTTGCAATGTTGTTTGTGTAGGGAAATCCCAATTTGAATGACATGGGGATGTAGTCACCTTAAGGTGTGTCAAAAAGTATTCCTGCCCCTACGCCATGAGCTGTGTAGGACCCATTAAAGTAGATTTTCCACGTTGGTTGTTCTTCTATCATGTACAAATGCTCATCTGGAAATTCTATGACCAAAGGATAAGCATCTACCAATGGCACTTTTGCTAGCTGATCGGCGATGACTTTCCCTTTAATGGCTTTTCTGTCTACATATTGAATATCAAACTCGCTTAGAAACATAACCCATTTTTCCATTTGACCTGTGAGTGTAGTCCTGGAGAGTAGGTACTTGAGAGGATCCACCTTTGAAATGAGCTTGGTTGTATGAATAAGCATATAATGGTAAATTTTTTGAGTGGCGAAGAGCACTGCCAGACATGATTTTTACATAGGAGGATAATTGAGCTCATAACGCACTAAGGTTCGACTGATATAATAAATATCTCTTTCTTTTCCTTCATCATTTAGCTAAGCAAGGAGTGCCCCCAGTGCTGTTGTAGTAGCAGAAATGTATAGGATGAGTGGTTGACTAGGCACAGGTGGTACCAAGATAGGTGGATTAGCCAAGTATTCTTTGATTTTGTCAAAACTCTTCTAACATTCAGGATCCCACTTAAATGTGTTGTCTTTTCACAGGAGATGAGTGAATGGTTGGCACTTGTCTGCTAGTTGAGAAACAAAATGGTGCACAGATTGTAGCTTTCCTTGGAGGCTGTGTAGCTATCAGAGTGTTTTTGGTGGAGGCATCTCTATGATAGCTTGTACTTTCTTTAGATCAATTTCAATGCCTCATCTGGATACAATAAACCCCAACAATTTTCTTGATGTGACTCCAAAAACACATTTCTTAGGGTTGAGCATTAAGCAGTAGTGTCCAATTCTATCAAAGATGCATTCCAGAACATCTAGGTGGTCTTCCCTTTTTACTGATTTAGCCAAGGTATTGTCCACATAGTCTTCAAGAATTTTTTGAATCATGTCATGAAAAATGACAGTCATAGCTCTTTGATAGGTTGCCCCAGTGTTCTGTAAGCCAAAAGGCATCATGTTATAGAAGAAGGTGCCCCAAGGGGTTGTGAATGATGTCTTATGCTAATCTTCTTCTCCAATGCAGATCTGATTATATCTAGAAAAGCCATCCATGAGTGACAAAATCTCATGTCCTACTGTGAGATCCACAATCATGTCTATGTTTGGCAAGGGGAAATCATCCTTGGGACATGCCTTATTGAGATCTCTGAAATTTGTACATATCCTAATAGATTTATCAGGCTTGGAAATGGGCACCATATTAGAGATCCAGTCAAAATAGTCAATGGGGTGGATGATCTTGGCTTGGAGTAACTTTTCTAGCTCTACTTTCACAAGTAGTGCCACTTTAGGGTGCATCTTTATGAGCTTTTCCTTGACAGGTTTGATGTTCGGGTCTACTGCTAGATGGTGAACCACCAAGTTGGGATCTAATCCTAGCATGTAAGAGTAAGACCATGCAAACTTGTTGATGGATTCCTTTAATAAAGTGACAATATCACTTTCTTCTGCTTTAGTTAGAGATGCTACTATGTATGTGATGGCAGGATTTTCTTTGGTACCCAGGTTGACAAGTTTTGCTTCTTCAATGAGAATTGATGACTATTCAGACCTGTAATCTTGGATAAGAGGAAGAGGAGAATCTTCATCCTCTGGTGCCTTAGAGAGGTTTTTACCAGGGGATACACCCTTTGTTTTTACTTTTTTATGATCAGATAGCGCCCCAAAGGGGTTTTTGCTAGGGGATCAATTTTTCTCTTTTTTATTTTTATTTTTCAGTTTCATTTTTGTGGCTGAAGTTCTCCTCTTCCCCAAATTATGCCTTTGGATCTAGTTTGTAGACATATGTTGAGTCTTTCCGCCAGTCACTTCTTGGCACAATTGCTCCCATAAAGCTTAGGAGCACATCCTCACTTTGGAACTCGTCAACATGTACGACACTTTGTTGGTCCTAGTCTATGAGTTCAGGATGGCGGAGGGGAAGGTCAATGAAGAGGATGGAAATGTGTTGTAGGACAACATTTCCCAGGAAGGTTTCATCATCAAAAACATTGTCATAAGCTCTCACAACTTTCTCTTCCGGGATATCTTCGATGTCATCAATTTCGCCCAAGGATGGACAAGAGGCAAAGATGTTTTCATTGGTGTCCCCATTCATGTTAGAGCCCATGCCAAGCCCCAAGTGCTTTTGTAGTCGGGTAGGTATAATATGATCTTTCATTCCTTGCTCTTCATAACTAAGGCCACCTCCTTGATAGTTCCATTTTTCTGTCACCAGTTTGTGTGTTGTGGGGTACTTATCTTTGAAGTAATTGAGGCGACTTGTGTCCTTGGGTGGTGGATCTTTATATAGCCACTGGTTGATGTTTGGTGCCATTTCCTAGCCAGTCAAAGTACCTTTTGATAAAAAAGTGGTAGACCCAAATTGTAGTGCCTTGGTTGTCTCTAATTCTATTTTTCTTAGATGAGGCTGGCAGCCTTGAGTGTGAGGATCAATTGGCATTGCTCCAACTATGAAGGCATCAGATAAAGTGTACTCACCACAACCTTTGTTGTTGATCTTGATCGTGGAAAAGGTGGAGGAGAGGATTGTTTCTGGGTCTGAATAGGTTCAAGATGAGCTAGCAATAGAGGTGCTAATATCAATCCCGAGACAGTGATTGGAATGTGGAAAGGATGTTTCCAACACATTGCAGTATGCGAAGGGCTTGGGATCTGTGCGGATGGTGATCTCAGTGCCTTTAGATGGGAATTTGATGCATTGATGGTAGGTGGATGGGACGGCTTGCATAGAATGAATCCATGGGCATCCAAGGAGAATGTTGAAGGGAAGGTGAAGATCAAAAACATGACATAATGTATCCTGGATAACTGGGCCCACTTGAATGGGCAATGATATGTGCCTTCAGAAGTACACTCCAAATTATCATATGCTTTTATTATGATGACATGATTTGTTATATCAGCTTCAGTGCAACCCAACTATTTTATGAATTTTAAACTGCACAGATTTAAGGTTGATCCATTATCTATCATGACCCATTTGATGGCAAAATCTTTAACCATAACAGCAATATAGAGTGGGAGATTATGATCAGTTTCTTTCAAGGGTACATCTGTTGGTCTAAAGGAGACCCCACAAGATATTGACATGTGTCCAACAAGGTTTTGGAATTTAGTGAGGTGGATGTCGCTGGGAACACGGGATTCTTGCAAGGCTTTATAGAGGATTGCTTGATAAGTGGGTGATGTGTGGAGAAGATCCAGGATGGAAATTTGGGCTGGAGTATTCCCTAGGTGTTCCAAAATGTTGTATTGGGTTCCACCAGATGGGGCGGGACCGGCACCTGCAACTGTTATCCTACCTCTATAAGTGGTGATTGTGCATTGGTTATCGGCACCCTTAACATGGATGACATTGACGGAGGACTGGACTTGGGATATGCAGTCGATGAGATTATCGTAGTTGATATAGGCATTGGTATAATCTTTTCTATCATCATTTTCTACTTGTTTACCCTTCCCCTAATTAGAGGACTGGGTAGGATTGCCTGGGCCTATACCTGAAGTGTGTTTAGGGAATGCATTTTGATAAATTTTAAGGCCTGTGTTTGGCGATGATTGGGTAGGAGAATCCACTTCGATCTCCTTGCGGTCAATGAGACCCTGGATATAGTGTTTTAGCTTCATGCATTTGAGAGTGGTGTGTCCCTTAACATGGTGGTATTCAAAGTACTCGTTGTCTTTATACCAAGCTAGCTTAGGATTTGAGTCATGAAATGGTTATGTTTTAGGATACATGACTTGGTTAGCTTGGACCAGCTTCCAGAAGATGACATCTATAGGTTCACCCAAAGGGGTAAATGTGAATTGTGGCATATTCGAAGTGCGAGGTCTTTGTTGTCCCTGCGGGACTGATATAGCATTTGTCTGATTCATAGGACCCTGATAGTTGTGTTGATATGATGTCCCTGGAGGGGGATAGATAGTCACGCCTTGAGGGTGCATGTTTTGTAGGTAAGTTGGCTGGGAATACATAGGATTGGGCTATTGATACAAGGGAGGAGGTTGAGGGTACATTGGTGGTGCTTGCTAATAAGTCTAGGTAGGTGCATTAGGACTAGCTACCACAACTTGAATCTGTTTGGTGTCATTGGCTTCATCTGTTACCTCATTTTTGTTCTTGTTCAAGTATTGTGATCAATCATTTTTATGTTTGTCAGGCTGGGATTCTTTATAGTTCTTGATGGTACCTTCTTCTACGAGACCTCATTCACGATCCATGCCTTTACCTCTGATGTCATGATAAGTTTGTATATAGTTCATGCACATGTGATAGGAAAGCTTAGGATGAAGGTTGTTAATGAAGATTTTGATAAGATGTTGCTCTAGGGGTTGGTAAGACAACCTTGTAGTCATCCCTTGCCAGCGCTGAAGATAATCGGCCAGGATTTCTCCTCCCTTTTGTTTGGAATTGCATAGGTCAAGGAGTGAGAGTTCATTTTCAACATTATGTGCGTATTAGGCCACAAAATTTTTAGATAATTCAGCAAAAGTAGAGACTGTGTCGTGAGGAATTTTGTAGAACCACTCAAGAGCGGTTCCTCCTAAGCTTTTAGGAAATATTCTCATGAGGAAGTTATTGCTATAGGCCATGTAGAATTCTTTCACATGACTCACGGGATCTCCCTTCCCCCAATATTTATCAAATTTGGGTGTTTCAAAATGCTTGGGGAAGGGTATGGTAGTGATAGATCGATCAAATAGATAAGGACATACCTCTTCAAACTTGAATGTTTTAGCCTCTGTCCCAGCCTTCAGCTCCTTGAGAGCATTCTTTAATTCCTCACATTCATGATTGATTTGTGGCGGAGGATTGTTAATTGTGATTGTATGGTTTCCTTGAACCTGATATGGATTGAATGGTGAGTATGGAGGATTCTATGGGGGTATTGTGGTGTTTGGTATGATGGTTTTTGGTTAATGTATATGGGCTATTGTGGTGGAAGCTATGGTCGAGGGGAATATTGTAGTGGAGGAGGTGTCGGCGCTTGATAAGATTGTTGCAACTGTTGGAAATATGCTTGTATTTGTTGCGGCATTGGATAGGCGGGATGAACTTGTTGTGCACCTACATGAGATGGAGGATAGATGTTTTGTAGAGGAATGCCCCTAGTGAGAATTTTTTGTGGAGGTGGAACTATTTGTGATGCAGCAGAAGATGGCATGGCTATGTAATTAGCGGAATGAGTTTTCTATTGTTGCACAGGTTGGATAAAAGGATTAGCAAACTATTGCAGTGGTTGTGCCATGAAGGGATTCACCCCCTGCATTTGTGGTTGCAGCTACTGTGTAGTTTGGATGGTGGGTTTTGCAACTGCGAAGGGGTTGATTGGTTGCTGTTGCACTTGGGATGTGAATGGGTTGGTGATTTTCTCTTGCAATTTTTGTTGCTGGGTAGGTTGTTGTTGGATAGGTTTCTATTGTTGTTGCTTTTGGATAGGTTGTGGTTGCTGCTGTTGGATAGGTTGTTGATGTTGCTGTTGTTGGATAGGTTGTTGTTGCTATTGTTGGATAGGTGGGATGTGAATCTGGGATGCAATTAAGGGGTTTGTAGATGGCTACAGTATGGATGGATTTGGGTTGAACAGTGTTTGAGGTAAAAATGCTAGCATTCATTATGATTATGTTGTTGGTGGAGCGGGAAAAGTGGACCCTTGTGTAAATAAGGGTTGGTTATATGTGTTGGTAGGTGGCATGCCTATGGTGAAGAAAGGCAGAATAGGGATGGAAACTTGGGTGCTTTGATGTTGTGAATTGGTTGATGCATTTTGACTGGGTTGAGTAGGAATGGGTGGAATGGTGGTTTGCTATGTGCTGACTAGTGGTGGTGGAAAGTTTGCAATGAATGTTGGGATTGCTTGTGAAATAGGAGTGACCATGGCTTACGGAGGTGCCTACATAGTGATAGGGGGTATTATTTGTGCTGTTGATGTGGCATCAAGAGGTAGGGCTCCCGAGGTAGATGAGGGTGTTGTGTGCATGATGGAAGGTGGAATGGACAGATGAACTACTTGTGCGATAAGAGCTCCCACTTGTAAGGCTCATTGTAGTGGATCAAAAACATCATTTCTAGTGGGATAAGGATGTTTCCCTAGAAGTGCCATAGGTCGTGTAACAAGTTTAGGTATAATCCAAGGTGGGAGTTGAGGTCCTTGTTGTTGAATGTCTAAGAGTACCTGGTTACTGTTGCATCCACTCATGGCATTTACCATGTGGACATGCACTGGATGGTTGATAAATGTTTCCATGGTACTTATAGTGGGAGTCTCACTGGTGTCTACCCAGATATGTTCAATTTGATCATTGGGCTGAGGTGCATAAGTAACCATGGCATTGGTGTTGTCATTCGTAGGATTAGATGAGCTAGCAGCAAGATTAGGATCCATGTTCTTCCTCTCTTAGTGGCTCGTGTGATAGGTGGCATGAAATGACTATCCTAAAGGAATATGAGATGCAATATGTATGCAAGGATGTACCTAGGAAACTAAGGCTAATGATACTAGGATTAGGATGTGTTCAAGATGATGGATGCACTTCTACAGATTAAGGATGACTTGATGTATGGAAGGATCAAGTGTTGCTTTCCCTAGTCTAGGATCAAGTGGATATGACTGTCTACCTAAGACAGACTTGTGGTCTTCTCCAGATGAGATTCTTTGCTAATGAAAACCAACCTTTTGATCAAGGTGATGAGGTTGCAAAAGACAAAGGGGATTATCCTAAAACAATGCTTAGTTTAAGGACATTCAAAGATGGGATTTGATTAAGATATAGGTTTTTTAGCAACTCAAAAGGGTATGCAATACCAAGTGAGGGGTGTGATCAAGGATGCTTTGGATGATGATTAGGATGATGCTAGGCTGATAAGGATTGATTTGATTGATGAAAGATCATGCTAGGATGAGTGTGTGATGTGTTCCTAAAGATGAGAACCTAAGGGAGGTCCTAAAGTGCAAACTAACTGAGCTTAAGGAGAGGAGGAACTTGTGCTTGTTGTCGTAAACCAACTAGTCACATTGTTCAAATCCAACAAAAGTAGAGTTTAGATGATATTTACCCATGAAACGAGCAACCTTGTTGTTGTAGATCACTTTGTCAAATTCTTCTCATTTATGAATCTCTTGTTTGACTGAATCGATAATGTGTTAGTACTTGGTAGCCTCTCGGGTTGTGTTTTTCTGTTCTCTTTGCATGGATGGTAATGAAGTTTTCACCTTCTTATGTTTATTGGAATCGGTCATGTCCTATAAGTAGATCTGATCTTGGATGAATAGTTGGAGGTTTTTAGGACATATCTCATAAAAGACCAAATTTTTTGCAAAAAGGACGTTGTCTTGATAATTTGGCAAAAGCTTGATCTTGTTCTAATTTTTCAATAGATTTGTTCCATGGAAAGAACCAATTTCAACATTATCAAATTGGAAAATAACAAGCATGTGTCTAAAAAAAATCTAACAAGGGACAAAGAAACCTTGAAGGATACAAGCACATGACAAATTTGAATGTTGGATATTCTGTGTGTGTTTTGGATTTGTCAATGTTCTTCAAGCACTTCAAGCAGAAAATCTACCTAAGGAATTGGCATAGCATGAAAATACTTGCTCGTAAGCTTAGGCACAGACATAAGAGTTAATCAGAATATGGTCATCACCAAGCACGCAATGGCTCTAGTCATGACGTCGTATTATCTGGTTCCAAACGCTCAGGGTGGCACGAATGTACAAGTGATCTTGGGGAAGTTACTATCTTCCTTGCACAAGCATTATCACCTTTCGGGGGTGTTTTGGGTAGCTTCTAAGCCTAAAGTGTTTAGTATGGTTCTCCTTTTGATTGTATACTCTATGGCCACACAAGCATGATTCAGGCGTATAGCCCCATAGAGCGTCTTGACAAAAGTGGTCACGTAAACATGATTGAGACCGTGAGGCCGCACTTAAGTTAGACAAGAGCCAAGTATAAGCTCAAATTCCAACCGTCTCTCGAGGCTTTAACCACAAGGAGTAAATTTGATTAACGTGAGTTAGAGTGGTGTAGCTTACACCTCGTTCTCATGTGGGTCATTCCCAAGATATTTTTTTCTCAACCGACAGGCCCATCTAAGGGATTCATAGTAACTTGGAATGGCGACAAAAAGGAGTCTAAATTTCTAATTTTACCACAAGGGGAAAAGAGCATACTTTCCTATCCAGTATCATTTTATCCACAAGAACGCAAGACAAGTTTGTTCTTTTCCAAAAGATTCAATTGTTTAACACTAAGTAAGTGTGTCTAGGTTTTTATCTTCCCAAAAGGGAAGAGAGCATAATCCCCTAACACTCACTTAGGATTAGACAAGAAAATATAGCTAATTAGTCTAGGTGCCTAAAAAATATAAACACAAACACGATTGTTTAGTCGATGTAGATCCGAGACAACCTGCAATACAAACGTGAGTAGTCTTAAGATTGCATCTTTAACCAGCGGTGCTGCAAAACAACTGATTAGTAATTTCAAGTTTGGCCTTTGACAAGCGTTGAACACACAAGAACCACTTAACAGTTGTTAGTACATGATAAATCCAATTTTGATAGAGCGCAGATGCCAGTTTAGGGCACAAACACTGATTCTGGTTTTTTGCCTAAAAATGACAGAAAGTAGAAAACAAGCTAAAAACACAGAAAAACTAGAGAGTGGCTATACCAGTCAGAGACGCTGATTTGCAGAGCGCAGACGCCGGTTATGCGCATATGCCGATTGGTGAATTACAGACGCTAGTTCATGAACCCGCATTTACGCAGACATCATTGTACCTACAAGCGCAAAAAGATAGCAAGACGCAGCAAACAAAGTTAATTTTTCAACTTGCTAGTCTTTAAGCAGATCAAATTTAGCCATTTCAGACTTTCCAAATATTAAAGAGCTAGTGTGTTTTTAAGAAACCTTCAAGATTTGTTCACTTTTAATGAATTTTTAGCATTACAACACCTTGTGAAAGTGGATCTCTGATAAAAAATAGAATCCTAAAACACTAAAAGCCGTGAAAAAGAAAGTGAATCTCAAAAACTGAAAAGTCAAGTTTGGAAAGTTTGAAAATAACAGTACCAGGTGAAAGCGACAGTGCAGGTCACAGATGCTAGTTTAGCGTAGATGCCAAATGATGGTTCATTTTACACTTTTTAGAGATTTTTTCAGAACTGTATTACATTGTTTTTGTGCTTTCTTAAGGAATTTTTATACTTTTTTATGGATTTTCTCAGATAACTGGAATGAACAACCAGCCGACAGGCATTAAAGCGCCTGAGATGAATGATGTTGATAGGATCATTCAATGGTTCTCCTTCTGGAGTGGAGAGTTGATATGCCCTAGAACCAAAGCATATAGTGACAACATATGGGCCTTGCCATGTGACTTCAAACTTTCCTTTCTCTTCCCTATTCGTACCCACTTTCTGATTTTCCTTTAGCACAAGGTCCCCTACCTGGAACTGGCATGGGTGGACCTTCTTGTTATAGTTCTACTTGAGTCTATTCTAGTAAACAATCAAGTGATCATAAGCTTGTTGGCACTTTTCATCTAATAGATCAAGCTTTTTGAGACATGCCACTTGGTAATCTTCATCATCAATTAGGCCTCTTAGTGATACTCGGAGGGATGGTAGTTCAACCTAAATTGGTAAGACTGCTTCAGCACCGTAGACTAGGGAGTATGGAGTAGTGCCAGTAGGAGTACGATAGGAAGTATGATATGCCCATAGGGTAGAGTTGATTTGGAGATGCCAGTCACAACTAGTATCATTGACAACTTTCTTGAGGATTTTGAGGATGGTTTTATTAGTTGCCTCAGCTTGGACGTTACCTTGCGGGAAATATGGATTGGAGAAAAAGTAATGGATATAGAGGCGCGCACACAGATCACTGACGTGTTGATTTTCAAATGGTGCACTGTGATCTGTGAAGATGGTGGAGGGTATGTCGAAGTGGCAAAAAATGTGATAGAGGATGAATTAGGATATCTGGATGCCAGTAGTGAGTGTGAGTGGAATTGCTTCAACCCACTTTGTAAAATACTTCATTTCTGTGATTATGTACTTGTGGCCTTCAAAAGATAGGGGAGTAATCTTACCAACAAGGTCAAAACCCCAATAAGAGAAGGGCCAAGGAGGCGCAATAGGTCTGAGATCCTGAGCAGGAGCATGAATCAGATTGGCATCCTATTGGTAGGGTAAGCACTTCTTGATGAATTTACAAGCATCATGTTCCATTGTAGGCCAATAGTACCCTGTGCATAGAAGTTGCTTGGCTAGGACCATGCCACTCATGTGGGTATCGCAGATTCTAGCATGTACCTCTTGTAAAGCCTAGGCAACTTCATTTTCATCTAAACATCTAGAGAGCGCATTATGATAGCCTCGACGGTAAAGAGTATTGGCTATGAGGGTGTAATGGGACGTTGTGCGAATAAAGTTTTTCCATTGGGTTGCAGTGAGATGAGGGGATATGATACCATTTTGTAGGTAAACTTGGATATCATGGTACCATGGAGACTGGGGACCAATGAAAACATATACATGATTCGATTCATCATTCTCACAAGCGATAGCATGAAGCTGCTCAACTAAGAATTCGTATTGCATAGATTCATGAGGAATCTCCAAAAGGGAGCCAATTATGGCCATTGCATCAACAACCTTATTCTGCAAGCCTGGTACCTGTGTTATCTATAGATGGAGGAAGTGTTCTTTCAATTTATCAACCATCTACTTATATGGCATCAATTTGTCATCTTTGGTTTAATACTCATCGAGGAATTATTTGATGATGAGTTGGGAGTCGCCAAAGACATGTATATCTATGATGTTCCATTCTATGGCCATGCAAAGTCCTGCGATTAGTGCTTCATATTTTGCAATGTTTTTTGTGTAGGGAAATCCCAATTTGAATGACATGGGGATGTAGTCACCTTGAGGTGTGACAAAAAGTATTCTTTCCCCTGCGCCATGAGCTATGTAGCACCCATCAAACTAGAGTTTCCACGTTGGTTGTTCTTCTATCATGTACAAATTCTCATCTAGAAATTTTGTGAGCAAAGGATAAGCATCTACCAATGACACTTCTACTAGGTGATTGGCGATGACTTGCCCTTTAATGGCTTTTCTATCTACATATTGAATATCAAACTCGCTTAGCAACATAACCCATTTTTCCATTCGACCTATGAGTGTAGTCCTAGAGAGTAGGTACTTGAGAGGATCCACCTTTGAAATGAGCTTGGTCGTATGACTAAGCATATAATGGCAAATTTTTTGACTGGTGAAGACCACTACCAGGCATGCTTTTTCCATAGGATAATAATTGAGCTCATAACCCACTAAGGTTCGACTGATATAATAAATAGCTCTTTCTTTGCCTTTATCATTTAACTAAGAAAGGAGTGCCCCTAGTATTGTTGTAGTAGTAGAAATGTATAGGATGAGTGGTTGACCAGGTACAGGTGGTACCAAGATAGGTGGATTAGCCAAGTATTCTTTGATTTTGTCAAAACTCTTCTGACATTGAGGATCCCACTTAAATGTGTTGTCTTTTTGTAGGAGATGAGTGAATGGTTGGCACTTGTATTTTAGTTGAGAAATGAAATGGCGCACAGATTGTAGCTTTCCTTGGAGGCTGCATAGCTGTCAAAGAGTTTTTGGTGGAGGAATCTCTATGATAGCTTGTAATTTCTTTGGATCGATTTCAATGCCTCATCTGGATACAATAAACCCCAACAGTTTGCCTGATGTGACTCCAAAAACATATTTCTTAGGGTTGAGCATTAAGCAGTAGTGTCCAATTCTGTCAAAGATGCATTCCAGAACATCTAGGTGGTCTTCCCTTTTTACTGATTTAGCCAAGATATCATCCACATAGTCTTCAAGAATTTTGTGAATCATATCATGACAAATGAGAGTCATAGCTCTTTGATAGGTTGCCCCAGCGTTCGTTAAGCCAAAAGGCATCATGTTATAGTAGAAAGTGCCCCAAGGGGTTGTGAATGCTATCTTATGCTGATCTTCTTCTACAATGCGGATCTAATTATATCTGAAAAATCCATCCATGAGTGACAACATCTCATGTCCTACTGTGAGATCCACAATCATGTCTATGTTTGGCAAGGGGAAATTGTCCTTGGGACATGCCTTATTGAGATCTCTGAAATCTGTACATATCCTAATTGATTTATCAGGCTTGGAAATGGGAACCATATTAGAGATCCAGTCAGAATAGTCAATGGGGTGGATGATCTTGGCTTGGAGTAACTTTTCTAGCTCTGCTTTGACAAGTAGTGCCACTTTAGGGTACATCTTTCTGAGCTTTTTCTTGACAGATTTTATGTTCAGGTCTACTGCTAGATGGTGAACCACCAATTTGGGATCTAATCCTGGCATGTGGGAGTAAGACCATGTGAACTTGTTGATGGATTCCTTTAATAAAGTGACAAGATCACTTTCTTCTCTTCAATCAGAGATGTTTCTATTTATGTGATGGCGGGATTTTCTTTGGTATCTACGTTGACAAGTTTTTCTTCTTCAATGAGAATTGATGACTGTTCAGGCCTATAATCTTAGATAAGAGGAAGAGAAGGATCTTCATCCTCTAGTGCCTCAGAGAGGTTTTAACTAGGGGATACACCCTTTGTTTTTACTTTTTTATGATCAGATAGTGCCCCAGAGGGGTTTTCGCTACGGGATCAATTTTTCTCTTTTTTATTTTTGTTTTCTGTTTCATTTTTGTGGCTAAAGTTCTCCTCTTCCCCAAAGTATGCCTTTGGGTCCAATTTGTAGACATATGCTAAGTCTTGCCCCCAGTCACTTCTTTTCTCAATTTCTCCCATAAATCTTAGGAGCGCGTCCTCACTTTGGAACTCATCAACATGTACGACACTTGGTTGCTCCCAATCTATGAGTTCAGGATGGCAGAGGGGAAGGTCAATGAAGAGGATGTAAATTTCGTGTAGGAAAGCATTTTCCAGGAAGGTTTCATCATTGAAAACATCGTCATAAGCTCTCACAACTTTCTCTTTTGAGATATCTTCAATGTCAGTGATTTCGCCCAGGGATGGACAAGAAGCAAAGATGTTTTCATTGGTGCCCCAATTCATGTTAGAGCCCATGCCAAGGCCTGGGTGCTTTTGTAGTCAGGTAGGTATAATAGGATCTTTCATTCCTTTCTCTTCATAACCAAGGCCACCTCCTTGATAGTTCCATTTTTCTATCACCAGTTTGTACGTTGCGAGGTACTTATCTTCGAAGTAATTGAGGCGACTTGTTTCCTTGGGTGGTGGATCTTTATATAGCCATTGGTTGCTGTTTGGTGCCATTTCCTGGCCAATCAAATTACCTTTTGATAAAAAAGTGGTAGACCCAAATTAAAGTGCCTTGGTTGTCTCTGATTCTATTTTTCTTACATGAGGCTGGTGACCTTGAGTGTGAGGATCAATTGGCAGTGCTCCAACTGCGAAGGCATAAGATAAAGTGTACTCACCACAACTTTTGTTGTTGATCTTGACCATGGACAAGGTGGATGAGAGGATTGTTTTTGGATCTGAATGGGTTCGAGATGAGCTAGGGATAGAGGTGCCAATATTAATCCTAGGATAGTGATTGGAATGTGGAAAGGATGTTTCCAACGTATTGCAGTATGTGAAGGGCTTGGGATCTGCACAGATGGTTATCTCAGTGCCTTTATATGGGAATTTGATGCATTGATGGTAGGTGGATGCAATGACTTGCATAGAATGAATCCATGGGCATCCAAGGAGAATGTTGAAGGGAAGGTCAACATAAACAACATGACATAATGTATCCTAGATATCTGGGCCCACTTGAATGGGCAATGATATGGTGCCTTCAGAAGTACGCTCCAAATTATCATATGCTTTTATTATGGTGACATCATTTGTTATATCAGCTTTAGTGCAACCCAACTATTTTATGAATTTTAAAGTGCATAGATTTAAGGCCGATCCATTATCTATCATGACCCGTTTGATGTCAAAATCTTTAACCATAACAGCAATATGGAGTGGGAGATTATGATTGGTTTCTTTTGAGGGTATGTCTGTTGGTCTAAAGGAGACCCCACAAGATGCAGACAGGAGTCTGAGAAGGTTTTGGAATTTAGTGAGGTGGATGGCGCTGGGAACATGGGATTCTTGCAAGGCTTTATTAAGGATCTCTTGATTAGTGGGTGATGTGCGGAGAAGATCCAGGATGGAAATTTGGGCTGGAGTATTCCTTAGGTGTTCCAAAATGTTGTATTGCGTTCTAGCAGAAGGGGCGGGACTGACACCTTCAACTTTTATCCTGCCTCTACAAGTGGTGATTGCACATTGGTTATCGGCACCCTTGACATAGATGACATTAACGGAGAACTAGACTTGGGATATGCAACCGATGAGATTATCATAGTTGAGATAGGCATTGGTATAATCTTTTCTGTAGTCATTTTCTACTTGTTTACCCTTCCCTTGATCAGAGGACTGGGTAGGATTTCCTAGGCCCGTACTTGAAGTGTGTTTAAGGAATGCATTTTGATAATTTTTAAGGGCTACATTTGGCGATGATTAGGTAGGAGAATCTGTTTTGATCTCCTTGCGGTCATTGAGATCCTGGATATAGTGTTTCAGCTTCATGCATTTGAGAGTTGTTTCCCTTAACACGGTGGTATTCATAGTGCTCGTTGTCTTTATACCAAGCTGTCTTAGGAGTTGAGTCATCAAATGACTGTGTTTTAGGATACATGACTTGGTTAGCTTGGACCAGCTTGTGGAAGATGATGTCTATAGGTTCACCCAAAGGGGTAAACATATGTTGTGGTGTATTCAAAGTGCGAGGTCTTTGTTGTCCCTGCGAGACTGATATAGCATTTGTCTAATTCATAGGACCCTGATACTTGTGTTGATATGATGTCCCTGGAGGGGGATAGATAGTCGCACCCTGAGGGTGCATGTTTTTCTAGTAAGTTGGCTAGGAATATATAGGATTGGGCTGTTGATACATGGGAGGAGGTTGAGGGTACATTGGTGGTGCTTGTTGATAAGTTTGGGTAGGTGCATTACGACTAGCTACCACAACTTGAATGTATTTGGTGTCAGTGGCTCCATCTGTTACCGTGTTTTTGTTCTTGTTCAAGTATCGTGATCGATCATTGTTATGTTTTTCAGGCTGGGATTCTTTGTAGTGCTTGATGGTACCTTCTTCTACGAGACCTCATTCAAGATCCATACCTTTGATTTTGATGTCATGATAAGTTTGTATACAGTTCATGCACATGTGATAGGCAAGATTAGGATGAAGGTTGTTAATGAAGATTTTGATAAGATGTTGCTCTGGGTGTTGGTAAGACAACCTTGTAGTCAATTCTTGCTAGCGCTGAAGATAATCAGCTAGGATTTCTCCTCCCTTTTGTTTGGAATTGCATAGGTCAAGGAGTGAGAGTTCATTTTTGACATTATGTGCGTATTGGGCCACAAAATTTTTAGATATTTTAGAGAAAGTAGAGATTGTGCCTTAAGAAATTTTATAGAAGCACTCAAGAGCATTTCCTCCTAAGCTTTTAGGAAATAGTCTCATGAGGAAGTTATCACTATAGGCCACTTCTTGGCAGTCCATATAGAATTATTTCACATGACTCACAAGATCTCCCTTGCCTCGATATTTATCAAATTTGGGTGTTTCAAAATGCTTGGGGAAGGGTATGGCAGTGATAGATCGATCAAATGGATTAGGACATACCACTTAAAACTTGAATGTTTTAGCCTCTATCCCAGCCTTCATCTCCTTGAGAGTATTCTTCATTTCCTCCCATTTATGATTGATTTGCGAGGGAGGATTGTTAATTGTGATTGCATGGTTTCCTTGAACCTAATATGTATCGAATGGCGAGTATGGAGGATTTTGTGGCGGATACAGTGGTGTTTGGTATGATGGTTGTTGGTCAACATATATGGGTTGTTGTGGTGGAAGCTGTGGTTGAGGGGAATATTGTAGTGGAGGAGGTGTCGGCGCTTTATAATATTGGTTCAACTATTGGAAATATGACTGTATTTGTTGCAGCATTAGATAGGCGGGATGAGCTTGTTGTGCACCTCTTTGAGATGGAGGATAGATTTTTTGTGGTAGAATGTGCCCAGTGAGAATTTGTTGTGAAGGTTGAACTGTTTGTGATGCAGCAGAAGATGGCATGGCTATGTAATTGGTCGAATGAGTTTGCTATTGTTGCACGGGTTGGATAAAAGGATTAGCAAACTGTTGCAGTGGTTGTGCCATGAGGGGATTTTCCCCCTGCATTTGTGGTTTCAGGTGTTGTGTAGTTTGGATAGTGGGTTGTGCAACTGCAAAGGGATTCATTGGTTGTTGTTGTGCTTGGGATGTGAATGGGTTGGTGATTTTCTGTTGCAATTGTTGTTGCTGGGTAGGTTGTTGTTGTTGTTGCTATTGGGTAGGTTATTGTTGCTATTGTTGCTGGATAGGTTGTGGTTGCTGTTGTTGGATAGGTTGTTGGTGTTGTTGTTGTTGGATAGGTTGTTGTTGCTATTTTTGGATAGGTGGGATGTGAATCTGGGGTACGATGAAGGGGTTTGTGGATGGTTGCAGTATGGGGCAATTTGGGTTGAACAATGTTTGAGGTAAAAATGCTAGCATTCACTGTGATTGTGTTGCTAGTGGAGCTAGAAAAGTGGACCCTTGTGTAAATAAGGGTTGGTAGGTGGCATGCCTGTGGTGAAGAAAGGTGGAATAGGCATGGAAACTTGGGTGCTTTGATGTTGTGAACTGGTTATTGCATTTTGACTGGGTTGACTAGGAATGGGCAGAATGGTGGTTTGTTATGTGTTGACTGGTGGTGGTGGAAAGTTTGCAATGAATGTTGGGATTGCTTGTGAAAGAGCAGCAATCGTGGCTTGCGGAGATGCCTGCATAATGATAGGGGTATTGTTTGTGTTGCTAATGTGGCATTAAGAGGTGGGGCTCCCGAGGTAGATGAGTGTGTTGTGTGCATGATGGAAGGTGGAATGGATGGATGAACTACTTGTGTGATAAGAGTTCCCACTTGTAAGGCTCATTGTAGTGGATCAAAAACTCTGTTTCTAGTGGGACAATGACGTTCCCCTGGAAGTGCCATAGTTTTTGCAACAAGTGTAGGTATAATCCAATGTGGGAGTTGAAGTCCTTGTTGTTGGATAGCCAAGAGTACCTGGTTGTTGTTGCGTCCACTCATGGCATTTACCATGTGGACATGCGCTAGATGGTTGATAAATGTTTCCACGGTACTTAGAGTGGGAGTCTCATTGGTGTCTACCTAGATATAATCAATTTGATCATTGGGCTAAGGTGCATAAGTAACCATGGCATTGGTGCTCTCAGTCATAGGATTAGATGAGCTAGCGGCAAAATTAGGATCCATGTTCTTCCTCTCCTTAGTGGCTCATGTGATAGGTGGCATGAAATGACTATCCTAAAGGAATATGAGATCCAAGATGTATGCAAGGATGCACCTAGGAAACTAAGGCTGATGATACTAGGATTAGGATGTGTTCAAGATGATGGATGCGCTTCTATAGATTAAGGATGACTTGATGTATGCAAGGATCAAGGGTTGCTTTCCCTAGTGTAGGATCAAGTGGATATGATTGTCTACCTAAGACAGACTTGTGGTCTTTGGCAAATGAGATTCTTTGCTAATGCGAACTACCCTTTTGATGAAGGTGATGAGGTTGAAAAAGACAAAGGGGATTATCCTAAAATAATGCTTAGTTTAAGGACATTCAAAGATGGGATTTGATTAAGATGTAGGTTTTTTAGCAACTCAAAAGGGTATGCAATACCAAGTGAGGGGTGTGATCAAGGATGCTTTGGATGATGATTAGGATGA
>MU224135.1:3964-19154 GCA_018584345.1 Thuja plicata | reverse complement strand
AATCTTTCTTTGCTCATGTGCCTCCTGTAGCATCTTTTGAACTCTTTCATGTATTTGCATCTTCTTCTGCATTCAGTATGTGAGCAGTAACCCCTTGAAATGTAAACCATCTTTCTTGCATGTAATGGCTTATGTGAAGTTCAAGCACAAGCTCGTGACATCCACTATATTTCCTTTTTTCTTCCTTCATTTAATCACATGATCACTTTTTGCACATATATCACCAGTCAATTTGTTAGGATAGTAGATAGAATAAATCCATTAATGTTTGTGGGTGAGTGTCATCTAGGATGACACTCATTTATGAATGTTGGTAAATTCATTTGTATTTACTGTCCTAACAGGTTGATCAAATTTTGAAAAAGGTTTCTCAAATGGAAATGCTAAGTCCCTTTCATTCAGTTTTACAAGAATGACATACATTAGGATGATCATCTATAGCAAAAGGTTTCATTGTTTAGAAAAAAAGTCCCTTTAATACCATCTTTTCCTTATTGTTGATCTATATTTCATTGTTGCATTGATTTTGTCAAATAGATATGATGCATTTAGAAGAACTATTTGTATGTTGTTTGTGTCTTATGCATTGCTTAGATCCAACTAGATCTAACCCATTTCTCTCTCTCATGATGCAGGTGAAACCCTAAAGACCTCATGAAGCTGCAGATGAAAACCCTAAAGACCTTATGAAGATGCAGACATGGACTTGGGGACCTAGGACTTGACTACTCAACCAGCTGACTACCAACACACCTCAAGGCAATGCATGGGACCCCTACTCCATACTTTTCATGTTTTTCATTCTGCAAATGTAATCTTTAAATTGATATGATACATGAAAAGACATTTGTATATTACATTCAGTTTGAATGTACAATGTAATTGATCAATTATAAATTGAAATTCTAGACTGTGATCAATACTTAGAGTACAATGGTAATATTTGAAAATTAATGTAATAATGAAATGTAAATTCTCAATACCTGAAAGGTAATATCAATTGGACACCTAAAAAATGCAATCTTTTTCTGTTGGTGTTTATCCTTTTGTATGTTGTGATTTTTTTGAGTAACAATTATAATAAAATTCAAAGTAGATAAAATTGTTTAAATTTACAAAATGCAAATTTGACTCTGTGTATACTTTTAAAGCAATTTAGAATTAAAAATATTTGCTATA
Organism: Thuja plicata; assembly: GCA_018584345.1. Classification (NCBI taxonomy): domain Eukaryota; kingdom Viridiplantae; phylum Streptophyta; class Pinopsida; order Cupressales; family Cupressaceae; genus Thuja; species Thuja plicata. The sequence continues at coordinate 17,975 of MU224135.1, read as the reverse complement.
CATAATAATTAATATACAAGCTTATTCTTCAAGTTCATATAGAATTTTAAAAGGTGGAAAAAAAATGTGCTTGACCTTTCAATAGATATGTTCATTTTCAACTTTATTTTTATTAGTTTGTACAAGAGGGATTGTTTTTATTTTGCATATTGCACGTTTATTTATTCTTATGAAAAAGTAACTAATCAAATATAATTGCTTGATGGTATTCTTACATCAATATACATAAAATTTCATTAAGAATGGATTTATGAACTTAATAAATAAATCTATATATTCTAATTTAGTGATAGAAAATATTAAAATTTATAATGTGTAATATATTTTGAATTTTAATTGGTACTATTTTACTATTTGAGTAAATATATTAAACATGTGTTAGAATGTGTAGTTGATGATTTCAAATGGTGTTGTCATTAATGGTTTTCATTGATGTCAACATACTCATATCTCAACTTTTGATTGTATCAATTACTATGATTGACATAGTATTGTATTGGTTGTTGTGAACCAACAGATTTCTGTATCAATTGGAGTATCTGGCATATAGGTTGAAGTGCTTTGCATGCTCACCAATGGCTCTTGGTCTCTGGAATCTACATTATGGTATATTTTTTTCTCAATTCTATGTGGATGTATTTTTGGTCTTAGATTTGGTATTGTGTAGTGTGGCATGTTGTAATTGTCTAGGTGGTCCTCATTTCATTCCTTCCCACTGTGGGAATATTGTTGGTGTGACCTATTTCAAATTATGTGGCTGACCTGGTAGATCTCATGGCTTTGTATAAGTAAGGCATGGACATAAGCAAGTGGTGCTGTGTGTGAGTTAATACACCTTCATGAAATTAGGACAATTAGCTACAATTCTATGGAAAAAATTAACAATTTAATCTAAAGAATTGCATTTAAAATACATATCATTCCATGGTTCTCTAACTAGGCTTTGCAAGTAGATCTCTTAGCCTTAATCTCCACTAGTGACCATCCTAGAATGAGAAAATATGATAAAAATGCTTGATCTAGCTCTCAATTCTCTCAATTTTCTTCAAAGATGAACTCAAATGCTCATGATATGCTCTCAAATCTCACAATTTGCTCTCAAATATTCAAGATAATGCTCAATTTGTATCAAATTGCCTATAGTAATGATGTTATACATTCAAATTCTCTAGGATATGCTTATGCTTAGAAATGGCCTATATTTATAGTAAATCCCAACGGTAGGGGGTAGAGTGAATTGACCATGGGTTAATCCTTGGTTGAGTTTGATCTCTCAAATGGTTTCAAACAAGGGAACAATTTAAATTTTGTCCTCAAAGGGTGGGACAAAATGAGTGGACGAGATTCAAAAGGGTAAATCAGAGGTTGAGATGCAAAATTGGAGTGATCCATGTGCAAGTGTGTTCTCAATTCTCATTGGCTCTTGTATTTGTATTGAAAAGATATTAGGAATTTATTAGTTCAATAATTTAATTAATTTATCCATGTAAGGAATAGGTTCATTTTTATTTTTTGATTTAAACTGTACAATTAATTGATTAAAATCAATTGCATAATTTGATTGATCCTTTTAGGATTGAATTTAATTATTTGATTTCATGATTAATTAGTCCCTTGATTTTATTTGATTTAATCCACTTTGATTTGATAAATGTCCATTTAATTGATTTTGATCCATTTTGAAGCATTTTAAGCATTTTGATGAGATTTGCTGAGATTTGCAGATTTTGATGATACTAAGACACCTAGTCAATGTTGGGTGTTTAAAAATGCCCCTCTTTGAATTGATGTGCGAAGCGCATTGATTCAAAGAAAATTTGCATGTATTGATCACTGATTTGATACTAATTGATTGATTGATACAACTGCTCTAATACTAAAAACCTGATTGATTTGAAACCCTGATAAGATAACTGATAACCTGATTGATTAGATGCATTGATTTGATTTAACGATAAAAACCTAATTCACAACTCTGATTTGAAACTCTGATTTCATTTTTTGATTAAAACCCTGATTCACAACTTGGATTTGAAACTCTGATTTGATTTGATGCAGAATGCCCCACTGATAAAAGTTTGAAATTTTTAATGCCCCGAATTTGATAGCCTGATTTGATGATCTGATGATATATACCCCCTCAGAAATGAAAACATTTTGATGTCTCGATGCAAATATGATATGATTGATGAAAAAGTATATCTAAATGATTTCATTTCTAAAACCATAAAAAAAATTTATGATAAGATCACAAGATGCCCCAGTGTGCAAAAAATGCAGATTTTAGTCCTAGGGGGTAAAAATCTCTCCAAAATTAGGTCAAAATAGCATAAATAGGTTAAAAAACCCAAATTTACTATTCATTTTCACTTTTTACTATTGAGATTTTGCTTTGGTTTTGCTGTGATTGAGAGAAATGGTGGTCCCTATCCGAGAGCATCGATTCAAGAGGGCAAGCTGTTATCAAAGACCTCTTGACTACGGACCTTCAGTGAGTGATTTAAACTTTCTTGGTGCATTTATTGCTCATTTTTAATAGCATTGAATGTCATTTTTTTATGCTTTTTAGATTAGTTTTAGCAAAATGTCATGTAGGAACTTTTAAATGATGCATAGGGTAGGGAAATTTCATGTTCGTGCAGTCAAATGATGCGTATGAGGTGTCAAAAATTGCATAGGAGTTAGGTCAAAGTGTGAACCCCATGTTTGAAATGAAGCATAGGAAACCCATTTGCAAATTTAAGATTTTAATGACACGTAGACTTTGCAAATGCCACGTACGCTGTAAAGCAATGCCTCCGAAACTTTAAATGATGTGTATGATGTTTTCAATGATGCATAGCATGAAATGATGCTTTCGCATAATGAAAAGATGTGTAGAATGATATGTGATGAAAACCTAATTTTAGAATAGAACAAGTCATCGTCGATTGATCGTCTGAATGACCAGATTGATTGTCAAGCTAAAAAGATGTGATTCCATGATGTTTACTTAGTGTTTAGGATATTAGAATCATCATACTAGTGAATGTTTGATGTGTCAATCAGATTGATTAAAAGATATTACAAATTGATCCCTTCTCAAGATCTAGAGGTTAGAAATATTAGGTTGATGTGCTCAAAAAGAGAAAAGATATATTTAATATGTTTGATTGGCTTAGAATGATCCACCAATAAAAAGATACTAATATAAGTCACTTCATTTGAAAAATGTAGGCACATTACCGTAAGTTGTATGTACAGAATGTAGTGACTTGGGTCTTTAATCTAGTGGATGAGTTGACCCCTCCAGAGAGACGTACGATCGAGACATATGGGCTTAGATTCCTTCTGGATCTTCCTCAGTTTCAATAGAACCAAGGTTTATTGATAGCTATGACAGAGCATTAGTACTCTAACCATAACACATTCCATCTACCCCTTGACGAGATGACCATCACGCCAGAGGATGTACACAGATTACTGAGGATCCTGACCCATGGAGAGCGAGTTTACTATGATCAGGTCTACGATGGGAGAACATGTAGATGAGTTTTTAGTCATGCTACTATTGGTGATGATAGCATTACATGGGCGCAGTTTGCTTCATTTCCTACTTTTCCATATGTTCCAGGAGCCGCGATTGGAGGAATTCTCTTACCGGATAAGAGAGGTCATGGTTTTTCAGTCGGATGGGGCTGCCTACTAGAGGACTTGATTTCTCATCCTAGGAGATCAAACTCGGGATCTTGCATGCTAGCATAGTTGTATCATGATTTAAATGAGGTTGTGTACATGCACAGTGCGGCTATTTCTGCAGGTGTAGTATTGTTACAGCTATGGACCTTGGAGCATATCCTGATTACTAGACCTATATCAGCATGAGTGCAAGCTCGATAATATCCCTACACATTTCTATATGATGGCATGATTGTCTAGCATCGTCTGGGCAAGGTTGAGTTCTGGCATCAGACTATCGATGATATTGATCAGGTTGTATGGAGACCATACTTGGGTTGTGAGGGACGGAGAGAGGATGGTGATGAGCTTCTATATATGTTTTCCCCTCGGTGGATGATTGGTCAATCACCACTATGTATAGAGAGATTCTACTTTGGGAGAGTTCTCCGTCAGTTTGGCTAGCTTCAGGATATGTCACAGGGTATGGCATTGTATGCTAGAGTACAGTCACAGTGATCCATGTGGGGAGCTTAGGTCGATTATCAGTTTGCATGTGTAGAGATCAAGCAGCTAGGCCATGTTAGATGGGATATGATGGATCATGTGGTTGATGCAAGTATCTTTGTTGAGTATTGAGAGTGGTTTTCTCGGCATAGATTCACAGATCCAAAAGAGCCTATTCCTAATGTTGATGAGTTGTTTGCTTATGATGGAGATGGAGATGACAGTAGTGAAGGTGGAAGGAGACCCCAGAGGTAGAGAGTACCTAGGGCTCCTTGAATATAGAGAGCTATAGGACCTCAGATGTGGGGTAGACATGTGAGAGCTCGAGGTGGTGGGTTCAGACAGCCTCTATAGAGGTAAGTATAGGTTCTAATGCACAGATAGGTTCAGGCCATTCTAGCTGCAACTTGGGCATGACAAAGACATAGACGAGTGCAGGCACCTAGGCAGGTTCCTTTATAGGTTCCTTTACAGGGCCAGGGTCAGTAGAGACCAGCATCTCCATAGAGATAGGGACAGGTACCCCCTCAGGTAGACCCACAGGTTAGTGCAGCACAGTTTCAGGGTGCATCTCAGATATAAGTGATACCACAGGTTCTATTAGCACCTCAGGCCCCTAAGGCACCTTAGTTACCTCTAGTTTCTCCTATTGTTGATAGCTTAGTATAGGTTGTGCAAGGATTACATGTAGGGATAACTGTAGTCACTGACAATTAGATCAGGTGACTACAATGTTACAGCAGTTCTTGGCTACCCTAGCTCAATTACTGTTGGTTTATAGTTTATCTACTTTAAATTTAATTTATATAATGACTCTTGAAAATAACCAATGCTGGCTTTCGTAGAACAAAAAGTAACCATAGACCGGGTCAATGGTAGGAATCTATCAATGACCCCTTAATTGAAAGGTACAGTATCCCTTATGTGAAAGATATGCAATGAATTTTGTCTTTTAGTTTTTAGTGGTATGCTCTTAACCAGAGAGCAAAAGAGGTTTAACCAAGTTGCTCAAAGCTTCAAACAACTCAGGCAATGAAAGGGGACTTTCTCAAAGACATGCAATGTGAAATGCAAACTATTATGCAGTGCAGGATGAATGCAAACTACCATCTACCAGTAGAGATGAAGAAGGAAGGTGTTATAATGCAATTCCCAGATTGCTAAGATTATGAAACTTTGACAATACCCAGATTATCTTGATCTCATTCTCTATTAACCCTCTTCCCAATCCCTTATGTAAGAATAAATCTATTGAACTAAGATGTGCAATGAAAATAAATCTGAGTTCTTATGCTGAAGACAGTAAACATACAATCCCCTGAATGAAAATAACAAAACCTAGTTCATTAATATTCATTCAATTTCCAGTATTAGCATCCTCATTCAAAACATCACACAGCTAAATAAGATGAACAACAAAAATCACTTCAAACTTAGAGTTGCACACAGTAGTCCTAGCTACAAGGGTTCGCCCAAAGTAATTTTTTTTGATCTATTTACTTTTATAGAAATTTACATTTATAGGTCTTCTCAAAAATGACCCATTACAATAATGATTACCTCTTTACAATATTCTGAGAGCAACATTCTAATAATAAACCTGGTCAGTTACAAAAACTGACAAAGCTGACAAAATGCCCAAAATAGCTACAATACACAAAAATTGGGAAGATGACACAGGTCAACAAATTCTATGCCTTATTCTGTGTAATGGCTTTTCCTCTATAAGCCTTCATTGCATTCATTACCTTTCCCAATTCCTGAGCCTCTGGAATGATTACATTGTCAGCTCGGATCATCCAAAAATCATGCATCTCTGTCAATTCATCCAACCTGGCAATCTGGGATTAGAGCTTCTCTGATTCCTTTTTTATCACTGCATCTAATGCGGAGAGCTCACTGATCTTTGACACTTGGAAGCTATCCGGATCTGCAATCTCATCTATGAAAGCAAGAAACTTATCTTTCATTTTCTCTATATTCACCAACTTATCACTCCTGAAAACTTGAGATTCCATGTGCAAAACTTTCAAAAACTCAAAAAGTTTGTCCATCTCCCTTTGCACTAACTCAGTCATAGTCTTGAGTTCATTCACTAATCTGCTTGAGCTCTCAATCACAAACTCCAAAGACTCCTTCCAATGAAACAATGGATCCTACCTGATCTTAAGGATACCATTGGAGATTGCAACACTAGTCTTCATATAAATCACATCTTGCAAGGTGGCTAGCTGCTCTGTCAATCTAGTGGATGCATTGTAAATGGTCTCCTGGTGCTTTGATGTTGTATCCTTCAACTTGTCTACATAAAGTAGAAGGTTCCCCTAACTCTTGATGAAAATGGGGCCTTGAACCTTCATCACCTCTATCCATGCTCTTCCAATTTTCCCAAACTGTCTTTCTTGCTGCAGCTTTAGTTGCAAGTTCTTATTTTCTTCCACATTGGGGTCAAATTGAGAATTTGAAGTACTGCCAAGAGAAGATTTAATATACTCAACTAGCTCCTTATTTGCAAACTTGAGGACTTCCTTGTCTACTCAGAGTTCTTCTAACTTGTCCTCAATCCACTCATTGGTGGTTTTCCAGATGTTCACCATTGAGTCATGCACCGACACTCCTAGGTCCATAGTTTTTATCTAGAAATCTTGAGCTGAAAGTTCATGAAACTTTCCTTCTTTCTATGGCTCTGCTATTTCCATTAACATATGCCCGATTGTGGAATCATGGGAAAGTGTCACCATGGACTTTTGCTTCTTTGTCTTATTCACCAGTGGCTTAGATGAGGTTGCCTTAAGGATGAGGTCCTTTGAAGAAATGGCTTCCTCATGTCATTTATTCTTCTTCTCAATGGTTTCTTCCAACCATGAGTCTATGGATAAAACCTTTATTGCAGACTAAAGATTTGTTGGATCAAATAGCTTCCAGGCTACTAGAGGAGTCTTCTTGTCTTGAGATGGAACATGGAAGGAGGAAAACTTAGTCACCAAAAGGGCTAGAGTGTTTTCTGGCTGAGAGGAGTCTTGACCATCCATCAAGTTTGCGTCATCCAAAGTGATGACTGGAATTGGTGAGGGAGGCTTGGTCACAGACACCTCTTGTTCTTTCTTCTTTTCCTTATGTTCTTTCTTCTCCTCTTCATTTCCAATGTTTGGGAGTGAACAACCTCTGCAAGTCAGAGTTATAGGGACATTCTTTTCTGGGGGCTAGTCACATCCTTGCCTGGCAAGTTGCATTGCACCTGCTGAAACTAATGGCACCGTAGAAGAAGTGGCTGCTGGAGTTGATTTCTCAGCACCTAAAGTTGTTCCTCTAGATGAACCTATGGCAAAATTTCTTTTCTATCATGCTCTAGTCCATTCCACCCACTTGTCGGTTCTCTTCTTAATGCCTCTCATGAGAAGATCTAATGAATCAACCACTGGACCAATTGGTGGAGAGGAAGAAATGGGAAACACCTTGATCTAGTTGTAGGATGAAGGATTCATGAAGAGGCCATCATCTACAAGATCAGATACATCAACAAAACTTTTATACATTTTAATTTCATCCAAAGTTAAACAGGACCGCAATTTCTCCTGTGTCTGATATTCATTAAAAGATTCGGTCCAGAAATCCTCAATATCCAGGACATGTCTGTAGGCATGTCCGAGCTTCAAGTGATCTCTAACAAAACCCATAGGATCATATTGAGGCCTAAGAAACTCATAATCAAGTAGCTTGATCTTATCCCAAAAGCTCTTTACCAAATTCCAGGCATCAGATTTGGATGCACAGGAATATGGACCAACAACCATGGGGAAAGGAATTACAATGATCTTCTTCACAGTTGAACATAGAGTGTTCACTTCCAATATTTGTCGGTAGAGCTCCACTAAGACCACCTTACTTTAGGATACCAGGGCAATCTCTTAGGAAATCTAGAGAAGGCTCCTATCCAAAGATAAGAGAAACTTGGGAATTGGATGAAAGAACATCCAAACTGACTGATTGCCGAGATGGCCTCTAGCAAGAATCTTCTTTCTAGACAACCTTGAAGTTCCCAACATATTCTCATTGTGAATGCATCATTCACAGCAATATATTCCTTAAAGCCCTGATGCAATTGTAAATTTAGGTAGAACTTGTATGTGATAAAAGTATACCTGCAAGGGACAACACTAAAACATGCAAACATCAAGATTAGCCATTAGAAACAAGATTCAAAGAGGGTTAGCATGATTAAAATGAAGTTCCAAAACAAAGAATTTTACCACAACCTCCGATGAGCTGAACAAGGGCACCCAATGCCTTGTTGATTTTCTCTTATAGATTATTGTGGGTGTGCTCTCCCAACACAATAACTTAATCCCATTATTGATTGATTGAATGTAAACTAAGATACAAACTAATGAGGCAATGAAAAGCTCAAGAACAAGTATGAGAAACTTGTCTCAAGCCATTCATTTGAATGCAATGAGAATGAAGATGCACACTATATTAATATGCTATGCAAGATCAAATGAAACTAAAACTAGATTCATTCACCATTATCCTAGCATGTGATTTCTAGATTCAAAATGAAACAAACATGAACTAAGAGTTAGTATTGCTATGAAAAATGCTAAATGCTCTAGAGCTAAAAATGGCATGATAACAATGCAAAAATAAGAGATGGTTTTCTCTTGGCAAGAGCCTCTATTTATAGAGTTTTGGAGGGAAGGAAAGGATTTGTATGAGGTGGATCATATGTGGCATCCACATAGATGCCACATAAAGGACACAAGGGCAAAAGGACAAGCCATACAAAAGTCAACCCAAGCCTTTAAGGTTTGAGAGGCTCAAGGTTTGCTCACACATGTGTGAGCAACCCTTGGGGAATGGAGTGGGGGAAAAAAGAGTGGTTGCCTTTAAGGAAGTTGGTGGCTTCCTTTTTGAAGAGTTGCTCACACATGTGGGAGCACTCCATTAGTGCTAAAAAGAGTAGGAATCACACTTTAAGTGTGATTAGTGTGTGTTTAAGTGAGGAAGTAGGTTTATTAAGAGGAATAGGTAGAGTAGGGTAGGAATAGAGTAGGTTTCTAGGTAGGATTAATAGGTTTTATTAACTTTAATCTTGGTTTAGAAGAATATTAGAAATGTGGGGGAATAAATAAATTTAAAATTTATTTAAAAGGGGATTTATGGAGGGTAATGTATTAAATAAGATTTAATACATTAAAAAGGATAGTATTTAAATTAAATTCAAATACTTAAGAACATGAATCGTATTTAATTAAATAGATAGAAGAATATAACAAATATAATTAATTATAATTAATTATAATGTTATGGGAATATTAATTAAATTAATATAAGGACAATTTTGGACGTCTACATTTTGCCCCTCTTTGATACATTGTCGAAAGTGACATTGCGTCAAAGAAAAGAAAATAAGATGCCCCAGAGCATTCAGAAAACCTACGGCAGCGAGAGCGGAGCAGGGTGCCCCCTCAAGAAAATAATAGAAAATATAAATTTTATGGAATTTTCTCAAAAAAAGGGGAGAGTAGGCCAATTGCATGACATGTCCAGGAAAAAAGAGGAGAAACGGGGACCAGAAGAGGAAAAGAGGAGACTGACGGAAGAAATGGGTCCCAAAGGGCTATAAATAGTCCACTAGGGCCCATGGACAAGTCACTTTCACCCACAAAGAGCAAAAGAGAGAAGAAAAAGGAGAGTCATGGCAGCACAGCGAGAGCGAGTACAGCTTGGAGAGCGCATCTGGGTGTACCAGCGGCCAGCAGACGTAGGACCACTGGTGAGTACTCAAGCGCCTACCATTGCATTAAGTTTTTTAATGTTTTTGCAAGTAGTTAGGGCGCAATAAATGCCCATAAAGTGGCGCGCAGCGCAGACGATAATCGTTTGTCTGCCGTCTGCGCAGACGGTGATCGATAGACCGCCGTCTGCGTAGACGACCGACAGGCGATGGTCATCTGCGCAGACATATTTTTAGGCTAACTCCATCTGCGATGGCGGTGGGGAGAAAAGGAGGGGCGGAGATGGCGATTTGCAAAATCGCCGTCTGCGCTGGAGGAAAGACGGCAGCCTAGACTGCCGTCTCCGCAGCCTGCCATCTGCGAAGATCAGTCGTCTGCGCAGACCGGTGACTGTGAAAGTTTGTCATCTGCGAGGGTCAACCTCTGTCTGCGCGGATTGACCCAGAAAAAGGAGGGAGAAGAGGAAATACAAGGGTCCAAGAGCATTTTTTGGTGCCCTAGACGGGCCTGGAACATGTTTCAATGCCCCAATATGCTATCTAATTGCTGACATGGGTTTGGTGACTGTAGGAGGCGACGATCACATTCTGAGCGAGGGAATGTTATCCGATGATGATGGCACTGGAGCAGCAGCTGACAGCGGTGGAGTGGGGGATGGTCACGCTTTGTGGCTTGGAGCACGTGCGGCATTGGCCGCACCTACGAGCGCATAATACGCTCATGTCTGCATTGATTGAGAGGTGGCATAGCACCACCTCCAGTTTTCACTTCCTGACATGGGAGGTGACTATCACCCTTCATGACGTATGGAGGATATACAGAGTGCCCATTCGGGGGGTCATACCCAAGTACTGCGTGGAGGGATCTCATCCATACTTGGAGATGGCGATGAGGAGGAGATACACAGATCTACCAATTATACGATAGTGGATGTCCTAGGCAGAGGCGATGGCTATGAAGCCACAGCCACGGCGGTTAGCATTGTACTTGGCAGGATTGATAGGGGGCACCTTATGCCTAATCATGTAGGCAAGGGCTTCCCTATTGGCTGGGCACGAGTTCTGAGCAGTATGGTGGAGGACGGCGACCAGTACTGCTGGGGATACGTCATCCTCGGGCAGCTGTATTATGATCTTCACATGTGTGCCTACCGCAGGGGTAGAGCACTAGGGCTAGGATGCACATTGCTTCTAGTATGGGCCTAGGAGCACATAGCGGTTACATGGCCGATTCGGCACCAGGAGACCTGGGCACTGTATGAGCCATATGCCTGTCGATATAGGCCACCTATTAGCTATGAGGCCACAGACTCAGTTGGATACTGGCGGCGACGGTTGGACGAGATGGGAGCCATCACATGGGCTCCTTATGCAGGATGTGAGGCATGGGGTCATGAGGCCCCACAGTAGGGAGTATATGCAGAGGATGAGTTCTACGACTCATATTACATGAGATTTGTGCAGACAGACTACTGGCTGTTCGGGAGGACAACCTACATGATCTCATGGTACATGCCATCCAAGGTATGGAGACAGATGGGGCAGGTTTAGGAGGGCGTTCCAGACGGGTTCCCACACCCATTAGTGACCTGCGAGGTGGGGAGTGTCTGGGGGATGGGAGTGTCGGTGCATATAGCACGAGGGTCCTTTATGGGCATGATCAAGGTGCCCTGGATCAGAGCACGGGAGTTGCTGCTTGATGCAGGTGTGGTTCCAGCATACACACAGTGGTGGGCGGCACACATACCAATGAGACTGACTGTGCCAGGGGTGGTATAGCCAGATGAGCAGCCAGGGCCTGGCGGGGATGGACAGGGGGGAGATGATGATGGAAGAGATGGGGGAGGGGGGGGGTAGGAGAGTCTGAGCCAGAATGGCAGCACCCCGGCGGAGAGGATAGGTGCAGATACCTGTAGGTGGATAGCCACTGATCATACCGGGAGTACCACCACAGGGGCCACCAGCGCAGGGGCCACCACCATAGGGGCCACCACCACAGGGGCCACCAGCGGGCTTTGTAGCCTAGGATACAAATGACATTGTGATAGTAGAGCGGGATAGCCTGCAGACAGAGGTGTGGAGGCTTCAGGGACTACTGGCGACATCATAGGCTAAAGTTAGTAGCCTACAAGCAGAGGTGGCCCGGGTGCAGGGGGAGCTGGCGTCAGAGACAGCTCGAGGGGACAGTGCACAGCGGGCACTGGACATTTTGCAGGCTCAGGTGGACAGCGGGGAGTTCACCGTCATGGAGGAGCATGGGGACTGGGAGGAGGAGCGGGCAGGTTATGCAGCACAAATAGCAACTCTGACAGAAGAGTGGGATTTAGCATGCAAACGTGCTGAGGACTATAGGGCAGACCGCGATATAGTGCGGCAGGCAAGGACAGCAGCAGGGGTTGGGCAGATGATGGCCGATGCTATGGCCGCCCAGAGAGAGGCAGGACGCAAGGGCTGAGAGGCCGCATATTATATGGGCTTATACTATGGAGCAGTGCCATAGAAGGCCCGAGTGCCTACATATTCAAAGAGGTCATAGTCGGCCAGCACGGGGAGAGTATCACAGGGGTCAGTGGGTTTACCGCCACATCTCAGCAGTGGTGCAGGACCATCACAGCCACCGCCATGATTCCTCTTAGATTTTTGGATACACATTTTTGACAGTTTTGACACATGATGTACTTTTGAGATATATATATATGGACTTTATTTCGGACTATGGACTCTTATGTTTTTGATGGTTTTACATGCTTATGATGGATGTATTTATGATGTTTATGCTTATCGTCTATGATGTTTATGACTGACATGCAGGATGGGATGAATATATGTATGATGAAACTGACAACTTTGTGATGCAGGGATGAGATACAAATTTATGTATGTTAATGCTGATATATGTATGGATGATGTGGCAAATGTTTTATATGATGTTATAAATGTTATGGATGCAACTTAATGGAATGCAAATATGCAAATGATTTTAAATATTTTAATGCAATGAATGATAATGTAATGTTGTAATGGATGAAATATATAATGATTACTGATTGATGAATAATGATTAGTGACAAATGAACAATGTTTAATGATTAATGATTAATGAAATGAACGTGTAATGATATAATGAAAAAACTATAGTGGTTAATATAATGTTGTAACAACATATTTAATGACTAATGACTAATAATTAATGAACAATGCTTAATGATTAATGATTAATGAAACTAATGATTAATGGACTAATGGAATGGACAATGCAAAATGTATGACAATGCAAAGGATTACGAATTGATGAAACTAACCAATGATGAATGGTATGCAAATGAATAATGACTATTGACTAATGCAATAAACAATGACTAATGAAATGAATGGATAATGATTAATTAAATAATTAATGCAAAAGCTAATGACTAATGAATGCAATGGATGCAAGATGAATGAGGACACTATTTTTGTGTGTATTGCAAAAATCTGATAAAACCACTTAGGTGACTGGACAAGGGGAATAAATAGAAACCGTTACCAAGAGCAAAACCATAGTGCAATATGACTTAACTATTTATGCACAGACTAACTATATTATAGTGGGATTAATACCATGTTAATGTTGGAGAGCACACCCTAGTTTGATATTGCAAAAGGAGTTATGCACCATGTGCTAGAAAACACAAGTGACATGGTTCCTTTGCGTGGACTAGACTCTCAAACAAATAGATTGTTAGGAACAATAATGTGAGACATCAGATATGAAGAGACCTATGAAATGTTACTCACGAGGAGACACAGTACACCCAGATATATTAAGGGATGATGGGATGTATGAGTCCTGCCCCCAGTGAGGCATACATAGTCATAACTGAACATCAAAGCATAGATGCACTAACAAACTATGATAAGCAGATCATACCACAAAAGACACTTATTTCACTAAATACTCACCATAACGAACCAAGATATAGAAGATCGAGGCTGTTACAATGAGAACCTAGTAAAACACAAGATAAAATCAACAAAAAGGCATCCTGACCAAGTGGTCATTCAGTCCAAAAGTTCTTGCCATGAACAATTTGATGGAAGGATTGATAAAACAGCCGACACCGGAAGGAT
>MU224134.1:42102-53098 GCA_018584345.1 Thuja plicata | reverse complement strand
TTTTCCAACTCATTTTTTCTGATTGAGGGATCTAAATTTGGGAGAGGTCTTTCCATTTCACAGTTCCATTAGTCCATGACATGTAATCTGCCACTCTAACTCCCCAGCTTTGTTACAATATACTTTTGGCTCTTTTAAGATTTGGCAAGGTGGACAATTGAGTGTGACCATTCCACGTGTCTAACCAAAACAGAGCCTTGTTGCCCGAATTGATCTGCCAAGAGAGGTTGGGGAGGATGACCTTTGTAATTTTTACTATAAAATCCCACATAATTGATCCTTTGGGAGGGTTACTAATTAAAAAAATTATTTCCAGGTCCTCCGAGAAAAGGTATTTTGTTTTGATAACCTTTTCCCAGAGACTATTTGGGCATTCGTATATTTTCCATGCCAATTTGGCCCCTAGGCTGAGATTTCTTTCATGTATTCTATGGAAACCTAAACCCCTGTTGGCTTTAGGTTTACATAAATTATTCCATGAAACCAATGGGGCTTTAGATTTATCATGTATGTTACTACTCCGTATGAAATCTTTCAAATACTTGGATACTTTTTTCATCACTCCAGGGGGGGCAAAAATGAGTGACATAATATAATTAGGAATAGAGATTAGAAATTATTTTTCTAATAGGGTTCTACCTTCCAGTGATAGCCACCTTGCTTTCCAAGAGGCAATTCTTTCTCTAATTTTTGACAGCACTCCCTCCTGAAATGTTGCTTTGGCCTTTCCTTGCAAGAAAGGGATACCAAGATACTTACTTCAAGTATGGGCCATTGAGAACCCCAATATTCTCTGAATTACTCTGCTTGCTTTTAGATTTATATTAAACAGAAATATCTTGGACTTGCCTTCATTTAATTTTTGCCCTGAAGCCTCACAATATTCTACCAAATTTTCCTTGATAACAGTTCCTTCCTTGACACTGCCTTTCCCAAATAATAGTGAGTCATCTGCAAAGAGTGTGTGGGATAATTTTAACTGAGATTGCCTAATATTGATACCTTCCCAAATGCCCATGTTCTTCTCCATGGAGATGAGTCTACTTAGGCCTTCTGCAAGAATAATGAATAGAAAGTGTGAAAGAGAGTCCCCCAGTCTAACTCCGTGTGAGGAAGAAAAATATAAACTTGGAGTGCCATTCACTATCATAGAAACTTTGGCTCCTGTAATGCATGCCATAATCCATTTCTTGTCAAAGCCCAAATTTTCCATCACTAAATGCAAAAAATGCCAGTTAACCCTGTCATATGCCTTGGTCATATCAAGTTTTAGAACCATTGTTGGGAGGTTTTCTTCTTTAATTGAGTGTAGAACTTGATGTGCTATAAGGGCCCCTTCAACCGTGTCTTTTCTGGGAACAAAGTTGCCTTGCTGTTCTGAAATGATTTTTGGAATAAATTTCCTAAGATGGGTGGCCATTAATTTGGAAACTATCTTATAGATGGTATTGCACAGAGATATTGGCCTAAAGTTAGCAAAGGAGGAAGGGTGTTGACATTTGGGGATAAGTGTGATGACTATGTTATTAAACTGTTTCAACATGTAGGCATGTTTTCTAGACTCCTCCACTCCCTTGAGGATTTCCAAACTCATGAACTCCCAGCCTTTTTGAAAGAAAAAGTGGGTCAAACCATCAAGGCCTGGTGCCTTGTCTGTATCCATAGAAAATACCATATCCCGAACATCTTCCAAGGAGAAGGGAGCCAACAGTGCTTTGTTATCAGAATCTGTAACTAGGGAAGGGATGCAGTTTAGGATAGCATGTTGTTGCATGGGGATTGTGTTAGGATCCCCTGAGAGGAGCTCAGAGAAGAATCTAGAAGCTTCCTCTTATATATCCCTTTGATTATTGAGGGTCATTCCATTTCCATCCTTGATTTAGAAGATAGAAATTTTATGTCTTTTAACTTTGGCAGACATGTGTTCGTGTCTCCTTCTTTTAGCCACAAATCTCGCGACCTTTGACTCCAAAAAATTTCCTCTCTGAGCAGAAGTTCAACCAATTTTTTATTATAATTAATATGTTCATCATGGATTTTCGCACTCATGCCTTTACTGAGGATATAGTCCTGAATGTCTTTGAGTTTCTGTTGAATTTCTACCTTCTATTTAAAGATATTCCTAAAGGAGATTTTGTTCGATTATTTCATTTTTATTTTAATAAAAGTCAACTTCTTATCCAGTTTAAACATTTGTGTACCAACAGTGCATGGAGCTTGGGACCACCAATTTTTGAGAAGAGATAAGAAGTTTGAATCTTGAAACCACATTTTCTCAATCTTAAAATATGACCAGGGTTTGGTGAGGATAGGATATATCTGTAATTATGTCGACACAACAAAATGATTTGAACTAGTTAGGGAAAGAATTGGGGACTGAAAAATCCAATGGTTAGCTAACCACAAAGAGTTAACTAGAAACCTGTTGAGCCTAGCTCCAACAAAACTAATTCCTTTCCACTGATTGGACCAAGAGATTTTACCATTAAGAGGGACACAGTCTAAAAACTAGTTTCCATCAATGAAGTTACAGAAATCATTTGTGACTTAAGGGGATGAGGTACCTCCACCCATCTTATCTTGTAGCCCTAGACTAGCATTTAAATCCCCTCCTAGAATTATTTTGCACCCTTGCATCCCTGTCAATATCTGCGAGAGAGAGTTCCACAGTCTCTGTTTGCCTAGTGGAGAAATTGGACCATAAACATTAATTAAGATGAAAGAGATAGAGAATATTTTAACTTCCACTACCATCCAATTTGTATTCTTATAAATAAGAGAAACTTGGAATTTGTGTATGTTCCATAGAATAGCCATTCCTCCAGATGCACCCATTGATGTCGAGATCATAAATCCCCAGTTATGCCACTTTGGAACTTTTTTTGTCCTACTTCTTCTAACAATTTCGTCTCTTACAGAAGCATCGGGTCTGCATCCCCCACAAGGATCTAGTTTTTTTATCATACAAGATTTTTTAGAGGCATTTAAACCTCTAACATTCCATGATGCTAGTCTCATAGTCCTTTTAGAGAGTTGTGGGCCCTCCTACTTTTGTTGATTTGTTTCGATATCAAGGTTGATGTGATAGGGAGATACTTGGTATCCTTATTGAGTTTTCTAGAACTCCTATAGGTCACTCCTAGGACCCCTTAGGGCTTCCTCAATCTACCCTCTACTACTTGGAAAGATCCACCTCTTTCCTCTACCAAGAATCCACCCATCTTGGTAGGTTCTCCATTTTGTCCTCTACAAGAACTTTCCACATTTACACCTTCCAAGTCCTCATCATTGGTTTGAGTTGCAGGAGGTTAAGGGATTCATTTCACTCCAAGGATGACTCCAAGATAAGGTCTCAATTTTCCAAGGGCATTAATTTCCCAATCGAGCACTAGTTTCCTAGGATTTAGGCCCTGTAGCCTTTTTCCCAATTAGGCCTCCTTGAATCTAGGAAATCACTATTTCAGAAATAAAATTCCAAAGGACCCCTAGAAATTTTTTGGCAGTTCAAAAGTATGGCATAAACCCACCAATATTTTCTAGGTCTCAAGGTTGAACTCTTTCTGTACACCCTGTTTCTGAAATAGGGCTTCTTCCTTGATTTTAAGCCTATTTTGTGTATTTGGCTTCAAAACTTGGTAAGATGAGTTCTTGGACAACCCTCTTTGTTTTGGAGTACCTGCACAACATCAAAAATCACATCTATGTCCTTCTTGGCTCATGAAAACAACTTCCTACAATTTTACACTATCTTCTATTTGATCTTCCTAACCGGGCTTCTCATTTAGCTCGCCTAGGGCAAGATCTTAAAAATAATTACATGCACCTTCAAAGCTCCTCCTTCGAGATTATTGAAGCTCCATGGACCTAGTATCCATCCCCAAGTTTCCATACAAAACCAATGGTGGGAAGTGGATTTAGGTCCACATCTTTGCTTCTTAGTCAGAACTGGACAGTAGACTGTCTCAGACAAAAGAATTTACAAAACTCAAAAGGAAATTAATTACAGGACTAACTATCTATGAAAAACACATTAAAAAATGCCCAAAAATGTCTTCACAAGATCACAGTCACCAATCTAATCCAAATACAACAAGAAAACACCAAAAATCCTCAAATCTGCTATACTGTCATTCAACAACTCTTGGCTCCAGATTACAAAATCCGTACAATCACTTCCCTCTGCCAAAATTAGGGTTTTTTCCTCCTTATATCCCCTCAAAACACATSTTCCRCCCCTTGGATGGTTTCCAAAAAYACTTAAAACCTCAAAACCCTCTAAGACAACAAAATGTTGTCAACAACTTTTAAAAGTTGCTAATGTTGCATGGCAACATTTTTTCATCTTTTACATATTTCCCCTTTAGAGAGTTTTACTACTATCCTAACCTAACTTAACCTTAGTTAGACCTCTTAGGGTATCATATGACCCTAAATACATGCAAAACATCAACTTTTCACTTGATCACATCATCAAGTACAAGCCATTAATGAGCCAAAAATGAGCTATATGAACCTAACAAAAACACAAATTGCAAGCTAGCTTAACCATAATTGGTCTACATGACCTTATATATTTACAATGCCCTTCAAGAGGGTCTTCAACACCCTCACACACCCAAAATGAGATGAGAACCACTATTCCAACTGGCTTCTCAAGGGTGCTCCTGCACCATACTACCAAGGCTAAGAACTTAAGTCACCTCTGGGGACAGGTGTTTAGGATCAACTCCCTACTTCTTTAACTCAGTCTCAGCCACCCAAGTGGCCTCGGCATCTGATTTTCCTACCCACTAAATGAGATGCTCCATGTAAGTTCCCTACCTAGTCTTTTTCTTGACTCTAGAGTCCAAAATATTCACAGCAATGGGTGGTGGTATAGGTGAAATCTTAACATCTTCTTCTATTTTCTTACTATTTGTCTATGAATCAGTTTATATTGATGTAGGTCCCTTATACAACACCAAATATTTCACATTAAAGATAGGTGAGATTTCCAAATCTGATGGCAGGTCTAATTTGTAAGCATTTTGCCCATATTTTGCAAGAATCTTGCAAGGACCTATCCTCCTCATTTGAAGTTTGGTGGGGACTCCATTCTGAAATCTAGATTTATTCAGGTGTAACATGACAAAATCTCCCACAACAAACTGAATATCTCTCCTTCCTTCATCAACTTTGGCTTTGAGTCTTTGTGTAGCCTTTTGAAGCTGCCTTTTCACTAGGTCATGAACCTCCTTCATGGATTGGGTGAAATCTTTAGCATACACACTCTTAACTTCCTCATGTTCCAAGTGTCTTAACAATATCACACCTCTAGGATGTATCCCATAAACAATTTCAAAGGGGCTTTTACCTGTTGTCCGATTAACACTATCATTGTAGGCATATTTTGCCTATGGTAGAAATTCATCCCACATCACTCCATACTCCTTTGTCAAACATCTAAGGAGATTTCCTAGCACTCTATTTATAAATTTGGTCTGACCATTAGTTTGGGGATGGTAGGCTGACCCAAATGATTGGTTTGTTCGTAACCTTGTCCACAAGGTCTTCCAAAAGTGACCCATAAATTTTACATCTCTGTCAGACACTATGCTGATGGGTAAACCATGAATCTAGACCACTTATTTAAAGAACAAGTGTGCTATATGGATAGCATCATGGGTGGTTTTGCAAGCAATGAAATGGCTCATCTTACTAAACCTATCTACCACCACAAATATGTTGTCCAAACCAGTCTTGGTACTAGGCAACCCAACCACAAAATCCATACTAACACATTCCCAAGGCCTATTAGGAATGGGTAGAGGTTGGTACAAACCCACATTAGAGGAGGTACCCTTAGCTTTCTGACATACCAAGCATTGCTCCACATAATTCCTTATGTCCTTCTACATCTTAGGCCAATAATAGAACCTTTGTACTAGTTCTAGTGTCTTATTGAGGCCAAAGTGGCCACTTAAACTCCCATTGTGCTTTCCTTGTATCACATTCTCCCCCATAGATCCCCTAATGATGCATAGTTGATCTCCTCTAAATAAGAGATCATTTTGAATGGTATAGTCTACAAATTGACTATGGAAATGATTTTTGAAATCCTTACATACCTTGTATGCTTCTAAGAAGTCTTCATCTCCTTCATAGAGCTCCTTAAAACTCTCCAAACCTATCCTTTGCAACTGCACCTCTTGGACTGTCAAGAGTCTCCTACTCAAAGAATCAACTACTTTATTTAGCTGCCCTTTCTCGTGCTTGATGGTGAATGTATAGGCCTACAAGTATTCCATCCATTTGAGATGTCTATTGCTTAAATTCTCCTGAGAATTGATAAAACTCAAAGCTTTGTTGTTAGTATAAACCACAAATTCATTGGGTAAAAAATAGTTTGTCCACTTCCTCAAGGATTGTACTAATGCATATAACTCTAGGTCATAAGAGGAATACCTCTTCTTAGCCTCATTTAGTTTTTCACTATAGAAAGCCACTGGCCTATTCCCTTGGTTCGAAACTGCCCCAACAGCTATACCACTTGCATCACACTCGAGAGTAAACAACTTATCAAAATTTGGAAAAACCAAAATAGGTTGTGTAGCCACTCTCATTTTCAACCATTCAAAACCCTTACTAGCCTCTAGAGTCCACTTGAATTTATTTTTTACTCCACCTTTAATTGTATCTAGGACTGGTGCACATATTTCACTAAAACCTCTAATGAATTTCCTATAAAATTGGGCAAGCCCATGGAAAATCCTGACCTCAGTACTGCATGTAGGGATAGGCCATCTTATTATTGCTTCAACCTTTCTAGGATCCATCTTCAAGGTTCCTTGAGACACCACAAAACCTAGGTAGACCAGCTGTTGCTTCAAAAAATCACATTTTTCCAAATTAATGGACAACTTCTCCTCATGGAGTTTCTTCATCACAATTCTCAAATGTTGGAGGTGTTCTTCCTTTTTCTTACTAAAAATGAGGATGTCATCAAGGTACACAACTACAAATCTGCCTATGTAGTCCTTTAACACTTCATTCATTAACCTCATAAAGGTGCTTGGGGCATTGCTAAGCCCAAAGGGCATAACCAACCATTCATAGAGCACTTCTGTAGTCTTGAATACTTTTTTCCATTCATCTCCCTCCTTAATTCTAATTTGGTTGTACCCACTCTTCAAATCCATCTTGGTTTAGTACCTTGCTTCTCCCAAACAATCCATAAGATCTTCAATCCTAGGAATGGGAAACTAGTATCTTATAGTGATTCTATTAATTGCCCTTGAAACTGTACAAAGTCTCCACTTACCTCCCTTTTTTTATGCTAGAACCACTGGTACTGCACATGGACTAATACTTTTCCTTATTAGGCCTTGGTCGAAAAGTTCTTGGACTTGTCTAGCTATCTCCTTGTTTTGGTCAGGAGTCACCTTGTATGCAGCCTTGTTTGGCAAAGATGCTCCCGACATGAAGTCAATTTGATGACTTATGGTTCTAGGAGGTGGTAATAAAGTAGGTGACCCATCACTAACTATGTCCCTAAACTCCTTTAACAACTATTGCACCTCCTCTGGTAATGGTACTTGTTCCACCTTCTTCTCTTCACTAGGCTTAAGCATGATAGCAAAGTGTGTTCCTTCTCCACTCTTTACACCTTACATGTACTCCTAACCTCCTTGCAATAAGATATTAGGCCCTACTGATGTAGACCCCTCATCATCTATAAGTGACTGAATTTTATAAGTGACTCCACCTTTCTTGAAAGAATATGAATTCTTTTCTCCATCATGAATTGTCTTCCTATCAAACTGCCATGTCCTACCTAAGAGTAGGTGGCATGCATCCATGGGGAGTATATCACACAAGATTCTGTCCACATATTTGCCAATTGAAAAATCAACCCAAGCTTGCTTGTTTACAAGAACATGTTGACCCTTATTCAACCATGTCACCCTATAAGGGTTTGTATGAGGTATCTTGGTTAGGCCTTGCCTGCTGACTACCTCCTCTAAGATAATGTTATCAGTAGACCCCGAGTCTATGATCATCTTGCAAAATTTTCCCAAGATCTTACACTTCACTCTAAAAAGTGCCCTCCTTTGCTTGGCTTCTTCTTTGACAGGTTCCTTTATGAGGATCCTCCTAATCATCAGATTCTCCCCTCTCTGAATCTAGGTTAATTTTAGGGGCTTTAACACTATTGGTTTCTTCTTGGGCTAGATAATTCACCCTCTTTTCACCATGTGAACTAGTAGCATTCTCAGGGCATCTATAGGCTGAATGGCCAAATTGATTGCAATGAAAGCACTTCATGATTGCAAAGTGTGAGGCTCTGTCTGAACCTCCAAATCTACCCCTTCCTCCACCTTGGTATCCTCTTCCTCTACTCATGTTTCCTCTTCCACTGGTCTCATTGACTATCTCTGTCAATTTAGATTCTCCTTGTGACCTATAGTCACTACCTCTTCCAGCATAGCTACCTCTATGTCCTCTATTCTCTTTTCCTTTACCTCTTCCTCTAGAGGTCTGATCATGTTTCCTTTTTCTTTTCTCCTTTGTCTTTAAATCCATGTGATAACGTTGTCTCACACTGGTTAAGGTAGTAAGACTCATCTCCTCTTGTATAGACCACTTGAGCCCATTTTGATACCTAGCTAATCTAATGATCTCATCCTCCACTATCTTGGATCTTAGGCATAACTTTTGAAACTCCTCAGTATATGGTTGGACTTCAAGGTCTTTCTGGCTAAGTTTTTGTCTCTTCCTTTTCATTTGGACTTCATATTCATCCGGTAGGTAAGTCTTCTTCAACTCGGCTAACATACCTTTCCATGTAACAATAGGGTTCTTGCCCTCATTTTCTCTCATAGTCTGAATATACTTCCACTAGGTAAGTGTTGGTCCTCTCAATCTAGACTTAGCCACTTTTAGCTTCTGAGCATCTATCACACCATCACATTCAAAATGATTTTCAAGGATGTCTATCCAGTCCATAACTAGATCAACATCCATCTGTCCACCAAAAAGTGGCACACCCTCCAAGGCTTTACCACTTAAGGCTTTGAGTACCTTCAAGAAGGGTTCCTCTGGTAAGACTGGATCAGGGGTAGGTGCTTCTTCTTCTAGGTCCCACTCCTTCTCTTTAGCTTCCTTTTCCTCCTTCTAGTCCACCTTGTCTTTCACTTGATCTGCCTTATCTTGGACCTCTCCTAAGAGTTTCTCAAGTTGGCTCAACCTTTCTCTTAGAAACCTATTGTCCTCTTCTTTTTCTTAAACATTCTTGGCCAATTTAGCATTGGTCACCATCCTACTAGATGCACTTGACTCTACACTTGAGTCCTTGGTCTGCAACATCCACTTGTTGCACCACTACTTTCCCAAATCTTGAACCTATGTTCTAATACCACTCTGATAGGGAGATACTTGGTATCCTTCTTGAGTTTTCTATAATTACTATAGGTCACTCCTAGGACCCCTTAGGGATTCCTTAATCAACCCTCTACTACTTGGAAAGATCCACCTATTTCCTCTACCAAGAATCTACCCATCTTGCTAGGTTCTCCATTTTGTCCTCAACAAGAACTTTCCACATTTACACCTTCCAAGCCCTCACCATTGGTTTGTGTTGTAGGAGGTCAAGGGCTTCATTTCACTCCAAGGATGACTCCAAGATAGGGTCTCAGTTTTCCAAGGGCATTCATTTCCCAATCGAGCACTAGTTTCCTAGGATTTAGGCCTTGTAGCCTTTTTCCCAATTAGGCCTCCTTGAATCTAGGAAATCACTATTTCAGCCATAAACTTCCAAATAACCCCCAAAAAGGTTTTGGAAATTTACAAGTATGGCAAAAACATACCAAGATTTTCTAGGTCTCAAGGCTCAACTCAGTCTGTACACCCTATTTTTGAAATAGGGCTTCTTCCTTGTTTTTAGGCCTGTTTTGTGTATTTGGCTTCAAAACTTGGTAAGATGAGTTCTTGGAAAACCCTCTTTGTTCTAGAGTACCTGAACAACATCAAAAATCACATCCATGGCCTTCTTGGCTCATGACAACAACCTCCTACAATTTTACACTATCTTCTATTTGATCTTCCTAACCAGGCTTCTCATTTAGCTCGCCTAGGGAAAGATCTTAAAAATCATTGCATGCACCTTCAGAGATCCTCCTTCTATATTCTTGAAGCTCCATGGACCTAGTCTCCATTCCCAAGTGGCCATACAAAACCAATGGTGGGAAGTGGAGTTAGGTCCACATCTTTGCTTCTTGGTCAGAACTAGATAGCAGACTGTCTTAGACAAAAGAATTTAAAAAACTCAAAAGGAAATTGATTACAGGACTAAATATCTATGAAAAAGCCCTTACATCATTCCCAATAATGGCTTCACAAGATCATAGTCACCAATATAATCCAAATATAACAAGAAAACACCAAAAATCCTCAAATCTGCTATACTGTCATTCAACAACTCTTTGCTCCAAATTACAAAATCTATACAATCACTTCCCTCTGCCAAAATTAGGGTTTTTTCCTCCTTATATCCCCTCAACACACATGTTCCACCCCTTGGATAGTTTCCAAAAACACATAAAACTTTGAAACCCTCTAAGACAACAAAATGTTGTCAATCACTTTTAAAAGTTGCTAATGTTGTATAGCAACATTTTTTCATGTTTTACATATTTCCCCTTTAGAGATTTTTACTACTATCCTGACCTAAATTAACCTTAGTTAGACCTCTTAGGGTATAATAGGACCCTAAATACATGCAAACCATCAAATTCTCACTTGATCACATCATCAAGTACAAGCAATTAATGAGCTAAAAATGAGCTATTTGAACCTAACAGAAACACAAATTGCAAGCTAACTTAACCATACGTGGTCTACATGATCTTATATATTTATAATGCCCTTCAAGAGGGTCTTCAACACCCTCACACACCCAAAATGATATGAGAACCACTATTCCAACTGGCTTGTCAAGGGTGCTCCTGCACCATGATGC